>SNQJ01S0083817.1:11234-29014 GCA_010110895.2 Picea sitchensis
GAGATCCAGAACTAAAGGTTCTCCTAGATGGAGGGAGAGGACTATGATGATAGCTTGTTTCAGTAACCAGACATACCTCTACCTGAGCCATTATATCTCCTGCAATATCCATGGGTTGGAGTTTACATCAGACAAATGTAAGGACTTTTCTCCTCAACAGAGTAATTGAACAAAGAAGCGTATGTAGAGCAACCTCAAGGTTTCAAGGTATACCGGAAAGAGACTTTTGAATGTAGATGGAAGAAGACAACCTGGTACAGAGTCTCCAATGAACAACAAAAGCGTGGTGAAAAATTTCTATAACATAGATATTGTATCAAAATGGTTACTCAAAAGTCCAGGATGATGGATTGCTAATCCATGACAAACTCTCATGTTCACAGAAAAAGTGCCACTTGTATATGTTCCAGTTTGAGCCTTGCCACGATGTCATGAGCTAGCATGAAACAAAAGAGCTGAATCCAACCATGATATACTGTAATGATCAAGATCTATATGAAGCCTTTAGAGAAAACCAATGTTCTAGAAAGACCGAAGTACATAGAGATCAAGCACTGCATTCTTCGTGATGAGGTCTAGGAAAGAGAAGTGGTTCTCCAATATATCTCCACAGATGAACAGATAGAAGATATTTTGGTAAAGCCTCTGTCCAAGATGAAAAAACTTGCGTACTCAAGAAACAAGATGGAGCTCGTGGAGACAACTTCCTTATTGAAAAATGAAGAGATTACTCCTAGGTTGGGAGGGAGCATTGATGTGTTATTGATTTATGGACAATCATTTTTAGTTCGAAAAATGGTCTAGGATGAGAAGTTTCTTTCCAGTTCGGAAAGTGGTTTGAGATTTCTAATGGACATGCATTTTCCAGTTCAGAAAGTGGTTTGCGATTTCTGACGGACATACATTTTCCAATTCGAAAAAATGGTCCAGATCAGATGGTCATTTTCGTAATTAAAATGGTTCGATAGATTGTTGGTGTACCATAGACAACGATTCCCCTTGTGGTCAGTGTGGTGGAATGGTCTAGGACAATATTTCTTCTTGACAATCACTCTTAGTAGTGGTCAAGTAGAATGCTCTGCCTCGCCGGGTAGTCATTCCTTTGAATTTCATAGTTGTGAGCAGTTTCGAAGAATGGTTCGTTTTGGAGGTTGGTGCGGGACAGTCATTTCCTTAGGAAATGGTTCGAACAATCATTCCCTAGGGCATACTCATTCTCTCCAGGTTTCACTTTGTTTAGTGCCCGAGGAATGGCCCAGTTAGGTGAATGGTCTAGGTTCAACAATCAGGGACATGCATTCTCTAGGGCAGACTCATTCTCTCCAGGTTTCACTTTGTTTAGTGCCGGAGGAATGGCCCAATTAGGTGAATGGTCCAGGCTTGGAAATCACAAAAGTTATTCTTCTATGCTTGAGAAGAATAGTCCAGAAAACTCACGACTAATGTTTTACTTTTTGAGGGAAGATGCTCTTCCAGATCTCAAAGATGTGAGTGGAACAATGGCCCATATGGTTCAATTTATATCATGATATTGTTTTCTGTGCAGGTCGATATCAGATGATATGATCGCTATGGAGACTGTATGTCTCTAGATAGTATATGTATGCTATTGTGGTGGATGTGTTCCATTGGTTGTGACTATGTGTCACTAATTGAATAGTCATGTACTACTTGGTGTGGTTGTGTACCACTGGATAGTAGTTATGTACTACTATGGATGGACACAATTGTTCTCTATTGAATTACATTGTTCTGATTTCCATGTAGACTATCAGTAGTGTTGAAAATGATTATCAACTAGATGGATAGTCAGTGTGCTTGTGGATAGACATTCTCTAGGCAGAGAATTGTCCAGTTAGAACAAATTGTTAATGGACAAGTATTCTCCCTGTGGAGAATGGTCCAGGTTGACAGTTTGTCGACATGCCATGGAATAGTATTTTCCTAAGACACAGATTGTGGTCCGATTAGGAAAATGGTTCAGGACCAATATTTTCTAAGGCATATAGGTTGAGACAGATCTCTATGACTTGATTAGAAAATAGTATTAGATTGACATTCCTATAAGAATGGTCTCTATATTCCATGGCGTAGCCTTTAGCATCTGTTGGGATAGTCATTCCTCTAGGACATATGTCCAGAATAGAAGAATGGTCCTTGTATCACTCTATGGAGTGAGTGACTTATTCAACATCATGCCTGATTACTCAGGTAGAGTATGGCTTCGAGAGATGATGAAGTTGATGCTATCAGATGATAGTGATGATGGTTCATGATCTAATCATGAGATAGTTTGTATGACTACAATGATGCTACTGGTTGAATGGTATGTTTGTGCTCAATACCATTTCCTTCAATACCTCCCTAGCTAGTAGGGAGTGTTGATATTATGGTAGTTGCGGGAGGTATTTACCTCTATGTTTAACCATGACAAGAATAAAATATTTCGGGAAGTAAGAAGAAACCCTAAAGCATTGAACATAACCCTAGAAGACAAGTCGGCTCAAGGAAATATTTAATATTAAGTATTTAGCCTCCAAAATGAGAAGTCGACCCAGACAGCTAAGGAAAAACAATATAAATACAAGTAGCCAGACCTCATTTTGTACACACAACTCGAAATTTCATCAGTGAAGAAGTGCACACTGCAAAAACTGGGCAAGTGTGCAAGTATGGGGAGTAGCTGCAGCCGACAACTACTGCAATCTGTATTCTTGGTTTAGGCTTAGACTTTCTATTGGTTATGGTTGGAATTTCTGATCAGTCTTGGTTATATTTTCTTGCTGCATTAGCCTTGGTTGGCTATTTGTTTTCTTTCGGAATCATTCTCTGTCAAGGTTAATGTGCTCGGGGGTGGCTTCGACCTATGTTTGGGTGACAATATTGTTATATTTTCTATGGTTAAGTGAGCACATTTATTATTTTCTAACACTATTGACACAAATGCCAAGGGATATTTTTCGAGCAGTGACAACAGATCCAAGGGGATCTTGGACTTTGTGCATTTAGATTTGTGTGGGCCTATGACAATTGCTTCCTTGAGTAGATCTAGTCTCGTTGATGTGACAGTGATAGTGACAGGTTGGAAACTTCAGGATATTTAAGTGTCCTGTGTACATTCACGTACCCATGGAGAAAAGGATGAATCTAGACCTTTTAGGAAGGAAGGGTACATTTGTTGGGTACAATGAATCTTCAAAGGCATATTGGATCTACATCCTAGGTCAGAGACAGATTGAAGTGAGCAGGGATGTTTCCTTTGAGGAGGAAGTATCCTTCAGGAGATCTAGAGGATCTCACATGCAGATTCATAGTGAGACATAGGATGAGATGGTGTCTTCCCCCCCTCACCCTTCAACAGTTCAGAGGGAGCTAATTGATCCCATTGAGACAGTTGAGCCTGTTGATCGAGTTGATCCAATACATCCTGTTGATGTTCATAGAGACATTGCAGTATGTCGGCAGAGGAATTCCTGGGCTCATCAGACTATGTAGGAAGTACAGATATATTCACTCCTTGTGGTACTTTCAGAGAAAGTAAGATACCTCAGAGATTCTCGAGCTATGCTGCAGGTCACATCATGGATTTTGAGGCTTCCTATTATGAGGAAGAGGTGTACATCGTGAAACCAAATGGTTTCGTGATTCATGGGAAGGAGTCCCATGTGTGCAGGTTGAAGAAGGCCCTTTATGGACTCAAGTAGGCACCTCATGCTTGGTATGCGAGGATTGATGGATTCAAGAGCGTTTCTGATGCCAACCAGTACTATAAGGTTGTTGATGGTGAGTCCATGATTTTGATCTTGTACATTGATGATTTATTTCTCACCGGAGCGGAGCATCTCATTTCTTGGTGCAAGCATGAGTTGGCCTCTGAGTTTGATATGAAGGATCTTGGAATGATGCATTACTTCTTGGGACTTGAGGTGTAGGAGAGAACTGACGAGATATTTCTAAGTCAAGAGAAGTACACAATTGAGATCTTGAGGAGACTTGGGATGTTGGACTATAAGTCCATGACCACACTAATGGTGATGAATCTGAAGAAGATGATTGTGTCTTCTTTTGATTCAGACTCGATTGATCCGACTATGTACCGGTAGTTGATTGGATCATTGATGTATTTGGTTAATACCAGACTTGATATGCAGTGAGTGCACTTAGCCAGTTTATGAGTCAACTGAGGAAGATACATTGGGTGGCTTTGAAGCATGTATTGAGATACTGGCGAGGCACAATTGTATATGGACTGAGATACGCTTCCAATGTTTACATGAGACTGCGGGGATATGATGATTGATATTGGGAAGAGAGCACAATTGACATGAAGAGTACCTCAGGGTGCTGCTTCAACCTGGGATCTGTCGTGGTTTCCTGGTGTAGCAAGAAACAAACTTCTGTGGCTGAGTATCGCAAAAGCCGAGAATATTGCAGTATGTGCGAGAGTACATGAATCAACATGGCTTCGCAAGATCATTGCAGGATTGTTTTGGTCAGATGGTGGATCCTACCGTGATTCATTGATTTGTGTGAATCTCACTGAGAATCCAGTATCTCATGACAATACCATTACATGCGAGATATGGTGCATAGGAAGGCAATACTAGTGGAGTATCTTCCTACAAATGAGCAGATTGCAGATGTTCTCACCAAGCCTCTTTCCAAGTCAAAGTTTGAGTACTTCCGTGATAAACTTGGAGTGGAATGCCCCTCTTTTTAAGAGGGAGTATTGATGGTTGCATCTTCATGAGACATTCTTCTGTGACGATACTCCTCGATGGACTGAGTTGAGTATGACAATTATCGATGGAATGATAAGTTGCACTGGGTTGGTGCCCAATGACCCTTGGGTTGTAACCCATGTGGTTGAGATACCTCTCCAGGTATTCTCCTCAGAGTAGTGGGATGGGTTGACCTATGAGGGAAATATCCTGTTCGTCTCCTTAGGGCAATGGGATGGGTTGATCTATGAGTGTGTTGTGCCTTCTCCTTGTCTTCTCCCCGATGGAATGAGCTAGGTTGACTTGTGACTGGTCTTCTCCCCAGGTAGATGCGCTGGGTTGATCTGTGGGGATGCCCCTGATCTTCCCCCCATATCGGGTTGGGTCGACTTGGCGAATACTACTTTGAGACAAAGTTGAGCATGACACTTATTAGAGTAGTGACAAGTTGTCTTGGGGTGGCACCCAACGTCCCTTGGGAGTAGACCATATGGACACATCATGGGCGAGTAGGTCCTTGACGATGCACTATGGGCACGTAGGTCCTAGTGCTACACTAGTATTACACTATGGGCATGTAGGTCCTAGTGATGCCTAGGGAGATGTGACCCATAGAAGGTCCACATGTGTGGCAGTGTCCCTTGATGAAATTCCATGGGCGAATAGGTCCTTGGCATGCACTACGGGAAAGTAGGTCCTAGTGCCACACTACGGGAGAGAAGATCCTAATATATTCTAGTGGTGATGAGGCCCTAAAAAAGGTCCACATTGGGTGTAGCCATGTGCGACATGATGATGCTACTGATAGCATGGTCCGCGTGATCATGGCATGGTTGGAGGACCATGGCATAGCCTAGGAGGCTATGAGGACTAGAGGAAAAACATCATGGAGAATACCTCCTTGGCTACGAGGGAGTGTTGATGTTTCTGGTAGCCGCGAGAGATATTCACCTCCTAGATAACCTTTCTTATAGATGAAGATGACAAGACATAAAAGGAAAACCATTGAAAGAAATAAAGAAGCCCCAAAAGAACTATATTGATCCAGAAGTAAAGTCAGTTCCACAAGAATAAGATAAACATAATTATATTTTCTAGAAAGGTCAGGTAAGCCTTGCCAGAAAAGTCACTCGACAAAAAAGTATAAATAAGGGTGACGCCTTCCTCATTTGTCACACTCTCTCACTCATGTATAACACAAGTTTGGTGGAGAGAGTTGCAGCTGCAACTACAATAGGAAGGATGGTGCAAGTCTGGTTGGGGTTTATCTTTTGGTCTTGGTGATGTGTTGGTGAAGATCAACTACCCTAGTGCTCTGGCTAGGGCTGGCTGCAATATTGTTGGTGGTACGCTAGTGCGACCTAGACACCCTAACACTCTGGCTAGGGTGTGCTGCATCTATTTTGCTAGATTCTTTCTTTGTGGTTTTCTCTAGTGGATAGAGCTTGTTCTTGGTTATTTTGTCTTGGTATGGATATTCTCTAAAATAAGTTCTGCTGGGTTTTCTTCCCTTGTGTAGAAGGGTTTCCTAGGATGTATATGATATGCTCGAGGGTGGCATGAGTAGGTGCCTATGGTTGGGTAGAGATGGTGTAGCATCGTCTATGGATAAACGAGCATGCAAAAGAAGTACAAATTGCTATGGTAAATCTAATGTTAACATAATTAATGAAAAATCAATATTATTGTAGTCTAATAACTAATGGATTGGTGGAGAGACAAATGATGAATAAGACTGTTATGCAATTGTATATAATTTACAGTGGTAGGAACTAGAAGACATGGGATTGGCAGTTGCCATATAATCAATATTTCTATAACAAATCCATCCATATCTCCACCAGTAAATCACTGTGCAGGAGCATCACCATCTACATTCAAGGAGGCCAAGTGGAAGATGACTCATCATCCAACGTGCACATTCATATTGATTTGTATTCCAAGGAGAGCACGTCACCTTAATATTTTGAAAGTATTAGAATTAAAGACCCTTTAATGTTTGGAGGCTTGAGCCATTGTATAAGTTCACAGAAGATTGTAATTTCTTTAATGCATATAAGATTGTACATACTTTGAGCATCAACTCATATCTGGGTTGTAATTATTCATTAATTGTAACAAAATTAGCGGCGAGTTGCTTTAATTATGATATGATATCACTAGAGTAGTCTGGAGGGAAGGCTCGAGAAGCCCCCTCATGTATAAATACATGTAATCTATGCCCAATTGTGGTTGTAGAAGAATATTGTAATTATTGTTGAAGCTTATTGTTATTATTGTCGAAGAGAGTTGCAGAGAGAGACAGTGGCTGCAGAACCCTTGTATATGTTTGCTAAAGGAATATAATAGAGGAGATTTTCTTCACATGTCTATGTTTGCTTATCTCTGAGTTACTTGGGTAATGTTGCATTACTTGTTTTATGTGTTTTTATGCATGTACGTACATTTTATAGGTGAATGAATGAACCTTTTATGTTTTATAAGTTTCAATTGTTTCTCTTCTGAAATCCTGGTGCAAGGAGTGCACAGTGCCACGCAAGGAGTGCGAAGGCAGAGTCATTTTCAGACTCATTTTCTCAGGAGAGATAGTGTGAAACTTTGAAGAAGTGAGTGCAAGGAGTGCACACGTACTCAATAGAGTATAAAAGTTCAAGGAGACCCATGCAAGGTGTGCATAAGGCCAACACTTAGTCAAGTGTTGAAATATTCTCAAGGAGGACAAGGACAAAGAGTGCGCAAGAGTTTTCTAAGTCTCAAGCTCAGGAAAGATAGTGAGATTTAGTTATCAAAAGGAAGAGTTCCTTTTGTTTGGAGGATGAGTGGACGAGATCCGTTCGGAGGAAGCCAAGATCTTTCGTGACCGTCAGATTTGGAAAAAGTGCGCGGTTGTTAACCCTTGAAGTCCTTCGTACTTTGCGAGTTTGATGATTTTTGTGTGATCGTCGTAAAGGAGGCAGATTCCCTGAAGTCCTGGAGTTTCGAAATAAATCTGGGTCGTTGGTATACGGGGGACATGTGTTTGCAGATTAGGGATAGTCTGGAAGTCTGACTATCTGGAGAAATCGAAGTGTGGTTGTAAGAGCGTGCAAAAATCCCAAAGCTCCTAAGGGTGGAGGGGATTCTGAACGCTGGCGTCGAGGCTGTTAATTTTTAGAGCTATTATTAAGTTCTTTTCAATTTAATAGATAACAATAACATAGGTAGGATCACTGAGAGAAAAAAAATCACAAGATACACAACATTTATCTTGGGAAATCCTCACTGGGGAGAAAACCCAACAAAAACTTCCTCAATAATAGATTTCCAATGCAATGCCAAGACTAAGACCAAAACACCAAGAATAAACCAAGACTGAGCATGCCCCTCTCTTCTCCTTCCTCTTGCAACCACAACTTCCTTCAAGATATGCACATTGGATGAGTGAGTGTGAGTGTGTATAAGTGAGGCACTGTCCTCACATATAAATACTAGTTGAGGAGGTGTTAGGGTTATGTTTCTTCACTTAGTAGGGCCAACTTCTTCTAGGAGTGGTTAAAACCACTTTATAAACACTAGGGGTCGACTTTACAAATACCACTATATAAATATAGTTTGACCAATCCACAAAAGGGGATTTTATATTATACAAGACTCGACGTGATCATTCCGCAAAAGGGGGTTTGATCTTATACAAGACCTGACATGATCAATCCACAAAATATGATTTGACCTATAAGATAACAACTCAAATATAATTAGAATATTATTCGAAGTTACAATATTTCAACACTCCCCTTTAACGGGAAGGGTATTCTACTGACATGACCCAATACAACATCATCAATAGAAGGAGAGGGCATCATCATCATCAACATATGGAACAATGACTGACACATCTATAAATCATTGAAAGTTTTACTCATCATCAATATCATCATCGTTCACAACATGGAGCTGGAGTAACATCATCATCATCAACAACAACATGAAGTTGAAACATCAACATCAATAGCATGAAGCTATAACAACAACATCTCCAACAAAACGAAGCTGATACAACATCATCAACAAAACGAGGCTGGTACAACATCATCAACAGAACAAGGTTGGAACAAAAACATCATCAACATGTGGCAACATAATGAGACAGGTGTATCAACAACATTTGTGGTACTCTGATCGACCATCCTTACTGGACCTTCAGGATCTACCCAGGAATCATAAGATTCCCTAGGATATAAAATCCTAACAAGCTACCATGTGGTACTTTGACAAACCATCCTTAGTAGACCTTTGGGGATCTGCTAAGGAATCATAATATTCCCTAGGATATAAAATCCTAATGGAGCTACCACTACTAACCACAACTGGCATATACATGCATAGGTACTTTGACAGACCATCCTTATCAGACTTTTGGGATTTGCCCAAGGATGATCAATCCCCTAGGATATAAAATCCTAACAGAGCTACCTGTTGTTGGTCAGGATACTATAGTATCATCAAAATCACTCCCCCTTTCGAGGGAGGTCCTTTCAGACAACACCGAGCTTGTCTCGGAAGTGCTCAAACTTCACACCAGATAGAGTCTTGGTCAACACATTTGCAACCTGCTCATATGTGCTAACATATTGGAGCTTTATAACTCTCCTTTGCACCATATCACGAATGTAGTGATACCAGATTTCTATGTGCTTTGACTTGTCATGGAACACATGGTTCTCTATCGTCTTTATGCAACTATGGTTATCACATAGAATCACGGTTTCTTCCATCTCAAGGTCAAATAGACTTGTCAACAACTTCCAAAGCCATATGGCTTCACAAATAGAGGAACATGCACAATGTATTCCACTTCTATCATGCTAAGAGAAATACTGTATTGCTTTCTACTCTACCATGAAGTCATGGATGACCCCAGGATGAAACAACATCCTGAAGTGCTCTTTCTGCCATAAACACTTCCATCCCAATATGAATCGGTATAATCAATCAGTCCGAAGTCATGATCACCATTATAACAGAGACCAAAGTCCAACGTACCCTTAAGGTATCTCATCACATGTTTTGTAGCAACAAGGTGAGCACGTCTGGGCTCTACTAGATACTGACTCAAGGTGTTCACGACAAAACATATATTTGGCTTGGTATTCATCAGATACATCAACGATACAATGATCTGTTTGTACATCGTAGCATCAACCAATTCTGATGAAGTATCAACCAAGAGCTTCAACTTTGTTTCCATGGGTGTGTTCATGGATTTACACTCCAATGTATCAAACCTCTTCAATATTTCAACCACATACTTCCCTTGGTTAAGGACGATCTTCTCTGGGTTCTACCAAACTTTGAGACCTAGGAAATAGTGCATCGGGCCTAGGTATTTCATCTCAAATTCTGCAGCGAGCTTCTTCTTATAATCAATGATGAGTTTTTCTTCTCCAGTTAAGAATAGGTCATCCACATACAACAATAATATAAATGGCTCATCATTCATAACCTTGAAGTAAAGGTTAGAGTCAGCGTTACTCTTGGTAAATCCCAAGCTCGTTAGGAAACTGTCAATTCTTCCATACCAAGCTCTAGGAGCTTGCTTCAACCCGTACAAAGCCTTCTTCAACCCGCAAACATGTGTATTTATATCTTCAACTTCAAACCCTTGAGGTTGTTCTATATACACTTCTTCTTCAATGAAACCATTTAAGAAGGCTGTTTTCACATACATCTGATGTAATTTCCACTTCATCTTGGCTGCAACAACTATGATTGTTTTGATAGAAGTGTATCTTTCTCCAGGAGAAAACATCTCTTCATAATCAATGCCTTCCTTTTGGGAAAAGCCATGAGCTACAAATTTTTCTTTATATTTTTCAATATTTCTGTCTGCAACATGTTTTATCTTGTATAGCCATTTGGAAGATACCAGATCTTTCCTCTTTAGTCTGGGAACTATTTCCCATACATCATTCTTTATAATGGATTGGTATTCTTCTGTCATGTCATTTGCCCATTCTTTCTTCTAAATGGATTCTTCAAAGCAAGTAGGCTCCTTCTCTATGAGATCACAATCAAAGCCATATAACTGGAGAATGGCTTAGGTTTCTTGATTTTTCTCATGGTTCCTTCCGGGGCACCATACTTTTTCATCTTGAA
The DNA here is from genome assembly GCA_010110895.2 of Picea sitchensis. Classification (NCBI taxonomy): domain Eukaryota; kingdom Viridiplantae; phylum Streptophyta; class Pinopsida; order Pinales; family Pinaceae; genus Picea; species Picea sitchensis. Next base: position 22,091 of record SNQJ01S0083817.1, read on the forward strand.
TAAGTTCCCTTGCCYAAGMTGGCTTTCTCTTGTGAGAGATCATCATTTTKSGAGGTTCTAGAGATTCTATCATGTCATGATCTTCTGGAATCTCCTCATAATGGAAAACTGTGGCTTCTCTCACTGGTTCTGCAACTCTAGGAGATACAGGTTCTTTTTCATATACTTCTTCAAGCTGACATCTCCTTGATTTCTTGAGTGCTGGATCTTCATCAAAGGTTACATCTCTGTTGATCTCAATGTGATGGTAACTTGGTATGTAAATTCTGAAGGCCTTAGAGACCTCACAATATCCAACAAATATTCCCTTCTTTCCCGAAGGGTCCAACTTGGTTCTTCTTTCTTTCAGAATGTGTAAAAACACTTGACAACCAAATATCTTGAGATGGATTACTTTTGGCTTCTTTCCGGAGAAAATTTCTTCGGGGGTTTTGAATACAAGTGCACTATGGGAGAGTCTGTTTTGGACATACACTGCTATTCTTGCTGCTTCAACCAATAATTGAATTAGAATATCTTGATCATGGATCATCGTCTACACAACTTCCATTATAGTTCTTTTCTTTCTTTCTGCTACACCATTTTGCTGAGGATTATAGGGAGTGATGAGCTCCCTCTTAATCCCAACTTCTCTGCAAAATCTTAAAAATTCTTTTGAGGTGTATTCTCCTCCATTATATGACCTAAGTATCTTGATTTTTCTTTTAGAGAGATTCTCTATCAAGGCTTTGAATTCTTTGAATTTTCCAAACACTTAATCTTTTAATTTCAAGAAGTAAACCCAAGTCTTGTGAGAATAATCATCAATAAATGACACATAGTATACATACCCACTAAGAGAGGTTGATGGCATTGGGCCACAGACATCTGAGTGGATGAGCTCCAAGATTCCTTCAGCTTTACTCTCTCTATTTGAGAAAGGATTCTTTATGTTCTTTCCTTGTGCACATCCCTTGCACACACCTTCATGAGCAACCTTGAATTCTGGTAGACCTGTGACTACCTTGATCACATATGGTAAGTCTTTGTAGTTGATGTGAGCTAGTCTTCTATGCCAAAGTTCACATGGACTCTCAGTGGAATGAGTCAAAGATGCATCTGAGTGACCTTTTAGATTATACAAGGCACCTTCTTCTGTTCCAATGACAATTGCATCCTCTATGGTTTTTCCTTTAGGCCACATAAGAAATTCACCATCTATGAATGCAACCCTGAAACCTTTCTTATCTAAAGCTGAGATAGAAAGTAAGTTATTTGTCAAACCTGGTACATATAGTACATCCTTCATCTTCATTGGAGTCCCTGAATCAAGTTTGTAGGTGGACTCTCCCACTCCTTTGATAGGGTACTGGTAATCATCTTCGAGTGTAACTTTTTGGGGAAAGATATTTTCTGTAAGGCTAGAGAAAATGTCCCTCTCACCTGTCATGTGCTTAGAAGCACCACTATCTATGAGCCAAGTGTCCTCTCTAGGTGACACAGATCCTGAGAGGGATGAAAATAAAACATAGTTTTCAATCTCTTCTTTAGTAATCTTCGTGGGTGGCTCTTCATCTTCAATTGTATGGGCATGGGGCCTTTTCTTTGTCTTCTTGTATTCTTCCCTTCCACCTAGACAATTCTTAGCAATATGTCCCATCTTATCACAATGGTAGCATTGATAAGAGGATAAATATTTTTCTCTTCTTTGACCTTTCTGAAACTTCTGGAATCTCCTTGGAGGGTGATATTCTTTATGGGAATGTGTGAATCTCTTTGGGGAGTGAGATTCCTTATGTTTATGGGTCTCCTTCTAGAAGTGAGACCTTTTCTTTCCTCCTTTAGCATGAGAAACTAGGGATTTATCTATGGTTTTTCCTTTAGGCCACATAAGAACTTCACCATTTATGAATGCAACCCTGAAACCTTTCTTATCTAAAGCTGAGATAGAAAGTAAGTTATTTGTCAAACCTGGTACATATAGTACATCCTTCATCTTCATTGGGGTCCTTGAATCAAGTTTGTAGGTGGGCTCCCCCACTCCTTTGATAGGGTATTGGTAATCATCTCCGAGTGTAACTTTATGGGGAAAGATATTTTCTGTAAGGCTAGAGAGAATGTCCCTCTGACCTGTCATGTGCTTAGAAGCACCACTGTCTATGAACCAAGTGTCCTCTCCAGGTGACATAGATCCTGAGAGGGCTGAAAATAAAACATAGTTTTCAATCTCTTCTTTAGTTATCTTCATGGGTGGCTCTTCATCTTCAATTCTATGGGAATGGTTCCTTTTCTTTCTCTTCTTGTATTCTTCCCTTCTGGCTGGACAATTCTTAGCTATATGTCCCATCTTATCACAATGGTAGCATTGATAAGAGGAGAAATATTTTTCTCTTATTTGACCTTTCTAAAACTACCGAAATCTCCTTGGAGGGTGAGATTCTTTATGGGAATGGGTGAATCTCTTTGGGGAGTGAGATTCCTTATGTTAATGGGTCTCCTTCTGGAAGTGAGACCTTTTCTTTCCTCCTTTAGCATGAGAAACTAGGGTTTGATCTATGGTTTTTCCTTTAGGCCACATAAGAACTTCACCATCTATGAATGCAACCCTGAAACCTTTCTTATCTAAAGATGAGATACAAAGTAAGTTCTTTGTCAAACTTGGTACATATAGTGGATCCTTCATCTTCATTGGGGTCCCTAAATCAAATTTGTAGGTGGACTCTCCCACTCCTTTGATAGGGTATTGGTAATCATCTTCGAGTGTAACTTTCCGGGGAAAGATATTTTTTGTAAGGCTAGAGAGAATGTCCCTCTGATCTGTCATGTGCTTAGAAGAACCACTGTCTATGAGGCAAGTGTCCTCTCCAAGTGACACAGATCCTGAGAGGGATGAAAACAAAATATAGTTTTCAATCTCTTCTTTAGTCATCTTTGTGGGAGAATCTTCATCTTCAACTATATGGGCATGGTGCCTTTTGTTTCTCTTCTTGTATTCTTCCCTTCTCGCTGGAAAATTCTTAGAAATATGTCCCATATTATCACAATGGTAGCATTGATAAGAGGAGAAATATTTTTCTCTTGTTTGACCTTTCTGAAACTTGTGGATCTCCTTGGAGGGTGAGATTCTTTATGGAAATGGGTGAATCTCTTTGGGGAGTGAGATTCCTTATGTTGATGGGTCTCCTTCTGGAAGTGAGACATTTTCTTTCCTCCTTTAACATGAGAAACTAGGGCTTGATATTCATCCCTTAGTAGTACTGCTTCTCGGTTAGCTACTCTTGCTTCTTCTTGAACACATTCTTCCCAAAGACTGCCAAACTGGAGTTTTTCCTTCCTTGTACAGATAGTTTGGATGAAATCATCCCAAGGTATTTTGAGACCATTAAGAGTTGTTATTATGAGTTCATATTCATCTAGGTTGTTTCCAATTGCTTCTAGTTGTTCCTTGAATTGAGAAATCCTAGAGAAATAGTCATGGATTGTTTCTCCTTTCTACATCCTTGTACTCTTGAGTTGGGTTCTCAAGTTCATCTTCCAGTTAATGTTCTTTCCTTCAAACATTCTGGTTAGGGAATCAAAAATTTATTTTGGAGTATTCTTTGAGGCCACTTGAGGGATCAAGTGATATTTAATGGAGTCTGCAATGATCCTTTTGGCCCTAACCACATCCTTCTTGTACTTTGCTTTAGTTGCATCTTCTTCAGGTTTTGGTACATTTTCCTTTATGAATTTTGCAAGGTCATTCTATTCAAGAATGAGTGCAATCCTATACTTCAAGGCACAAAAATTTTCCACACCTTCTAACTTGTCAACAAGCTTGGTGCTTGCAAACATCTTCACCTGGAGCTGGGAAAATGACCAAACATTAAAAGTGCTCAGATTTTAAATCTGAACTTACCAAGAGGTGCATTTGGCTAAGGCGAGTAGGCTGGTGTATTTAGTTTGATGCCTCCAATGGATCATAAGTTCATTGATTATGCAAAATATCCTTGGCCTAAGCCTAACAATGTGATCTCCTTTTTCTAAACCATCAAGATGTGTAGTGCCTTGTACATAGGTGTGTGGTTTGAGAACTATTTATTTTGTACACAGGTGACAAAGGTACACCCTGGAGTCTCCTTTAATCTCTTTTCAAACTCCTTGAACATGAAAAAATTGTCGAGTGAGCTTGTTTTCTTTGACACTCATTAAATGGCTCTAAAGGACGTCTATTCAATGTAAGTTTACCCCTTTTTCAGATCGAATGGACTAATAATGAAAAATGAATACTCTAGTCAACATTGGCTAGAAGAGTTCTCCCTTGTATTCTTTTATCCTTTTTTGAGCTCGGGAAATAAATTTACGAAAAAGAACACCCTTGGAGTCTTGTTTTCCCCTTTAGACTCTCCAAATATGAAATGACGAATCGAGCACTACTCTCCGCCCTAGGCTTGAAAATAAAGCCATGGGTCAGAACATTGAGCATAATTTTATTTTCTTTGGCGCTCGTTAAACATGAAAGAAGAAAAAAGAGTGGGGGTTTTTTCCATCCAGGCCTCTTGACAAATGGAATCTATCTAATGAGTCACCCTTGAACAATGCACCTATTTTGTGTCTTTGTGCAACAATTGGGTTATCCATTTCTTCTAAGTCATTACCATCTCCATGAGTTCTCGAACTTTGCTGACTGGTTACTCTTCCAGTTATCCATGACAAGTGTTTTGGTGATTAACGAGTCAATGTTTCCAAGTCAATTCATTTTTCGTGTTGTTTTGTTCAAGGGAAGTTATCCCATGTCGACCAATTTCAGTCCTTTAGCCCATTCATCATGGCCATCCCTGAGTCAGTTGTGCTCTAATCTTACTCTCTTCACACTATCTACCTTTATATGTTTCGTGTCAATCAATGGGGGATACATCAAAGCCCTCCTTCGACGGATTTCATCTTGTCGACTCTATATCATTATCCAGGTTTGAAATCTAGAAACCAGTCAATACCCTAGGACTTGCAGACATCAGTGGCATGATTTCTTGCATTTCATCAGTGGGTTTACATCATTGTCTCACGTTGAATGAATCTACGAGTGTTCAACTTCAACTCATCCATTCACACTTGTTAGATTGTACTAGGTATATTTGGGTTCATTTTAATCATCAGTGGATTCCCTCACATCTGTTAATGGTCTACATCAATGACTAGTAATCAGACGATTTCTACCATGCTCGAGCTCAACTCATTGATTCACATTCTATAGATTCATACCATTGGTATTTGGGACGAAGACCTTGGGTTGGGACCATTCATTACTTGATTCATTCCCTCCCAAGTTGCGATGGATTTATTCATGAGTACTTTAGAGATCGCTCAAGAATTGAGTGCTCTCACTGATTTGTATCCTGTGACATAGATCCAAATTTGTATTTGGTCATGGATATCCTCTCACTTGTGATGACATGGATTCACATTGTATTCTTTCGTGGCCATGATCTAGTTAATTACGTCATGCATGGATCCACCATGTATTCTTTGGCGACTATGCTTGGTTTTTATTACTAAGCATGGGTATGCTTGCCTCAGGGATTTTTTTACTATGCAAGACCGATGGTGATTTATTTCTAGGTTTCTTCGCCCAAATATCTATGATTTTATTCGTAATTATTTCATCCATCAAACACCTCTTCTGACCTCACACTTTAGGGGGAATTTGTTATGCAATCATTTTCCACCTTATCAGTTGATGGGAATCATCTAGGGGTTAGTAGTCTGAACCCTTGAATTATACCACTTTTCCCTCGAGTTTACAATACCTTTTTTCCTGGTAGGTGGTTTCCCATTTACAACCTATGACCAGAAAGTGTTGGTCACTCCTTGTCCTCTTGCAAGGAGTGACCAATCGCTCCCTCCAATAATGCAGGGTGTGACCAAGTCTGTTGCTCCCTCTTTAGGATTGGTTTCATGAGATGAGATTGAACCCATGATTCTTCGTGGTTCAAACTCAAGAATCTTTTCATCTTGGGAATGAAGATCTTATCCAAATTACCCTTTGATCTTATCTCTACTATCCTATAAATAATGGGGGTCTCTCATGGGAAAAGAGAGGAGAAAGCATAAATCAAACTTGTTCTGGCAGTTTGATTACGAAGCTTGGGAAAGGATTGCGTCAACTTCTTTGTAAGGTGTAATCCATTTGTTTTATCAATAGAATATGTACAAGATTTTTCCCTCTACTTGGATGTGTATGTCATTGTTATATTTCCTTGTGGAGAGTTAATGTTTTCATGTGTTGTGATACATTATTAAATCTATCATTAATTTATACATGATTAGTTTGATCTTGTGAAAGGTTTATGTGTCTCCATGTTTGTAGATCTAAGATGGTAAGAGAGAAGGGAATATTTGTGGAAGCTAACAACTAAGGAGCATGCAGGGACAACCATGGGATCACTAGGTAATCCTTCCATTCCATCTACATGTAGATCCTTTTCATGTATGAATTAGATCTATGGAAATCTGTCATTTACATATCTATTTTGTCTTAGGTCTAGGAATATCCTAAGGGAGTTATCTCCTACAGGGTTCATTTACCCTACAACAAGTGGCAATGTACGATAAAATTTGGGTAACACATACCCCACGATTGACTTCAGATTTTTTAACTAACCGCCCTATCCCTTGTTTAATACTAGAAGTCATTTCAACCTAATTAAAATTCTTTTGACTAATTACCATCATCTCACATCTAGATAATGCATTATATGAAGTAAAACATTATGTTTCTCCTACATCTCTCAATAATAAAAGACATATACCATTAATCTTATAGATCATCTTGAGCACCATTGACTTATGCTTAGCCTAGCAATTGTTCATTGTTGCATGAATCTTGTGGGATTTACAAAAATCACCAATAGTGGTATGACTCTTCGCTTAACTAGCTCATCTCGCTTCATGTGGGAAATCCCTCTA
>SNQJ01S0083817.1:40088-55380 GCA_010110895.2 Picea sitchensis
GTAGATTTCTTCTTCCAGATCTCCATGTAGGAATGTTGTCTTCACATCCATTTGTTCCACTTCAAGATCAAAAGAAACATCAATAGATAAAACAAATATAATAGAAGTTGACTTGGCAATAGGAGAAAAAATCTCACCACAGTGAATTCCCTCTACTTGGGAATAACCTTTTGATACTAACTGAGCTTTGTATTTCTCGATTTTTCCTTGTACATTAAACTTCTTCTTAAACAACCATTTTCTACCAATAGATTTTCTTCCAGCTAGAAACTCAACTATATCCCATGCCTCATTCTTATCCAAGGAATCCATTCCTTCAACCATGGCCTTCTTCCAGAGTTTACTATCCTCTAAATTCACTGCTTCCATGACAGTTCTGGGATCATCATCAGTAATAGATAAATCAAAATTAGAATGAAAATCAGGTGGACTATACCTTTATGGTTGCCTTCTTTCCCTCACTGATCTCCTCAATACTGGGGTATGAGGTTCTTCTTCCCCTGCTTCATCTTCTTCAGATGATTTAGATTTTGTATGATCCAACTCAAACTCTATTTTCTCAGGTTCTTCTTTCCTTGGTAGGAATTCCTATTTGGGAAAATATTTCACCTCTCTAAAAAAAACATCTTGACTATAAATAGTATTCTTAGTTTATGGGTTCCAAAGCTTATAACCTTTCACACCATCTTTAAAACCCATAAAGATACACTTTTCATATTTATTATCCAACTTACTCTTGTTTTCATTTGGAACATGTACATAAGCATCACAACCAAACACTCTGAGATGTTCAAGAGAGGGTGTCTTACCAGTCCATACCTCGTGTGGAGTTTTATCATCCAACAATGATGAGGGTGATCAATTGACCAGGTAACATTGTACCCATTGCCTCTGCCCAGAATTCTTGTCCTAACTCAACACCACTAAGCATGATCCTTTCTTTTTCCATGAGTGTCATGTTCATCCTTTCTGCAACTCCATTCTGGTGAGGTGTGTATGGAGTAGTCTTATTCCTTGCTATATCACACTTCTTACATAATTCTTCGAATTTATTTCTGCAGAATTCTCCACCATTATCTGTCCTTAATACCTTTATTTTCTTCTTTGTCTAATTTTTTACAAGAGCCTTAAACTCTTTAAATTTATCAAATACATCATATTTATTTCTAAGAAAATAAATCCATGTGTTATTTGAGAAATCATCTATGAATGAAACATAATACACACATTTACCTTGTGATGGAACATGTATATATCCAAACACATCACTGTGTATCAACTCTAAGATCCCCTTTTCTCTTGTAGCACCAGATGGGAATCTTACTTGATTTTGTTTACCATATATGCAATGTTCATAGAAATCAAACTCCAGATAGGAATTAGACATACCTTCAACCATACCTTTACCATGTAGTGTTCAAAGACCCTTTTCTCCAATATGTCCCAGTCTTTGATGCCATAGCATGGTCTTCTTTCCAGTGACAATATTGGTCGTCTTATTTATTTATCTGCTCAGGGAAAAAAAAACTGTTACACCCATTAGTATAAGTGCTTCCCAACAAATTTTACAGAGTTCCACACAAAACTCCCCTCATAAACACTATTTCTCCTCATACCATATTGCAAGTGCCCTTTCCCAATACATTATCCACTCCCGCATCATCCAACTAGCTTACAGATATTAGGCTCCCGACTAGTTTTGGAATGTGCAGAACCCCTGGGAGAGTTCTAATCCTTCCATATTTTAGCAACAACTTAACCCTTCCACGTCCCATGATTTTGGTTGTCGAGTCATCTCCTAGGAATACATCACCACCATCTTATTTTTCATATTCACATAACCACTCCTTGTGAGGAGTCATATGATATGATGCACCTGAGTCGATCAACCATACACCACGGTTTGCATGTGTACCTACAAATGCCAGGTAAAGATGACCTCCTTCTTTAATGGATGTTTTCTCCTCTGTGGAAGAGGTATTATCATATCCCTTTGGTTTATCAACCTTCTTAGACTTGCAATCTTTCTTGTAATGCCCTGTTTTACCACTGATATGAACTCGGGGGTGATTAGTTTCCAATAATTGATTGATTTTGTCACTCCTTCAAAGGGTAAGCTATATATCATTTTACTTGAGCGATTTGAAATTAAAGGTAAAGTTGAAGTCTTATAGGCTTGAATCCAAAGTGAATAAAACCTCTTTAGTTTTCCTTATGTGTTATATGTCATGCTTGCATTTAATATCCTATGTGCGGAAATTCATGAAAAAACAACATAAGAACATAATACAAATAATGGATATGACACTTCCCTTGATAACGAAGTTCACCTATGTGGGCTATGTCTTCGGGTCATGCTCCAAAGATTGACCGCTTTATTATCCTCGCTGCAATGATGTCTTTCCTTTACAAGTTGTAAGGCCAAAGACCCTTTTCAATGATGACAATAAGAGATGGGAATGTGACCAGGAATGCATACAAGCTTCACAAGTTCTCATGATCATGAGGCATCCATGATGCTGACATGGAAATCATTCCCACATACCCAATACATAAAAAGAGGAAGAATAAAATATGACCCCCATCATCATGGAGTCATAGAGTGCCTTAGATATGCTGCTTAGATCCAAGCATATATGCAACCCATACAAATATCTTGAAACTATGAGATTTAGAACTTTTTCGTTGGCCACTTATCATGCAAGTGCCACAATTTCTCTGTCACATGTAATTAATTGGTTTTATGTGAAAGAAGAGATAGAAGGAATAGGTTGATCTTGTTTCCTTGCTGTAGCCTCTCCATCCTCCTTCAGACCTGTAACACGCATGCTATGATACAACATTTAATCACAAAACAACATAATGAAAATCATGCTTGTGCATTGGCTTCTACAAAACTTATCTTTCTGATCTGAAGCTCTGTTGAAAAAACATACCTCGCCATTGGATTCATTTCACCGAATTACCTAAAAACAACTGTCAAATTGTCTCCATCGGACACAAGCACCTTCAGGCCTCCTCTGGACCTCAGTATCAATTTGCGTGAAACCTTTTTCAATTAATGCACTGACATCTGCATTGGAAAACATGTCCGGTACAGACCTGGGTGAACTGGCGTGCTTGTTTCCCTTGTGCATTGGCGGAAAGTGGTTGTTAAATAGGAACCTGGGCGGATATTCAAACTGGGGCATTAGCCGAATTGGTTGGCACATATTTCTTAAGGCATAAAGATAGGGGGATGTCCCAAGGTCGAGCCCATGGGCCTCCCCATTTTCGTTGATTGTTATAACTGTTGGCTAACTTTGGTGGTGGTTCTAACTTTGGCGGAACCTCCAGATATAGTGGGACCTTTGCCAGATATGGTGAGGTCCGCTATATAATTTTTTTTTTGAAAATTAGGTCACAGGAACTCATTGGGAATTTTGGGGGTGCCACTTGGAACCCTATGATTGGGCCACATGGCTCCCAACTATTGGCCCATTTTTGTCCAGTCGCCTACCATGTAGGCATGATGTCATTGCATTGTTGGCCTGGTCGTACACTGCCATGTGGTGCTTCTAGAGGAAGCCACGTGCCTGTATGGATTCCACTTCATCTATATAGATTGCCACGTCACTGTATGAACTTCCATGCCACCCTACCACATCAAATTATTGACTACCATGTCACTGTATGGATTTCCATGTGGCACGATCCGATTAGTCCACGGATCGACCCAAAAATGCCAAAACTAGGTGACACATGGCAACGTCTGGTGTTACCATGTCATCATGTTGATGCCAATATTCCACGTGTCACCTTACTTTTCCTTTCACATGTGTTGTATGGATGTTGACGTCATCCTTACGGATGTTGACTCACCCCCTGTTGACTGGGCTAGGTTGACCAAACTTTGACTGCGAATATCTTTCAATCCGTAACTTCGTTTGAGGATTCGTTTGCGTCATTAGAAACATTGCGAAACAATATTCACGATCATGCCATTTTCATTGAGTTTTGGGAACTTTGAATTTTTTCCCTTTCTTTGTCTGCTGAGGCCTTTATAAGCCTCCAGGGACACTTCTAAAACTTCCGTGATGTTCCCTAGATCCATTTGGATCAACCACACTTCCAACATTTCCTCAAAATTTTTCTTGGAGACTTAGATCTACCTGTAGATTTAGATCTCCCCCCCGAAGACTTACCAGGATTCCTGTCTTGGGTACAAACTCTTACAAATAAAGCATCTGTGCTCTGACTATCCATGCTTTTCCACCTCATCTCTTCAGATAACAAGGATGAAACTACATCCTCATAATTCAATGTAGATTGAGTGCTACTACCAATTGCTACAACCAGATTATCCCAAGAGTCTGGCAAAGAACATAACAAAGTAATACACTTATCTTCTTCTGCAATTGTAATATTAACATAGACAAGTTGACTTACCAGAGTATTAAATACATTTAGATATTTTTTCACAGAATCTCCATCTTCCATCCTAAGATGATACAACTTATTTCGAAGAAACAACTTGTTTACTAGGGACTTTTATTGATACAAATTCCCTAACTTATCCCATAGTTCCTTGGTTGTAGATTCTCCTGAGACATTCAACAACATTGAATCTTCCAGGCAGAGTCGAATAGTACTCCTTTCTCTTCTATCCAACTTCTCCCAATATTCCTTCGACATACTAGTAGGTTGTGTACCAGTAGACTGTGTGCCGGTAGGGTGTGTACCAGGATCCACAAGGATCTATTGTTCTTTGTCTACAAGAAGGTCCTCCATCTTAAGCTTCCATAACTCAAAGTTTTTACTGTTGAACTTCTTTATCTCGATTCTAGAAGAGCTCACCATTCCTCTTTATATACTCTAATCACCACTACAAAAGCTTCCACTGAACCCAGGTTTATCACAGACCCAAGATAAACTTGATCTATCAAGATCAAGCCAAACCCTTAGCAACAAAGACGTCCCCTATAAGCCAAAAATGAGCTCTTCTACCACATGTAAGTTTTAAATATGTGAAGTAAAGAAATTCATACAAATTCTTAAGAAAAACATATATTAATCAATGATTCATACACATAGTACACATAGATTTATGTTGGAAACCCTTAATCGGTAGAAAACCAACCTTCCTTGGTGTCACACCTTTCAACTCTTCATTGTATTAATTTCACCATTCACCATACAATATATACAATATTTTAGGTATTTCCTAGCTACCAAAACCCTAATCCCTTAATCTGGGATTAATTTAGAAAACCACTAAAGATAGCAAAAACCACCCAAAAAACAATTTTGGGATGCTTCCCTGAACACTGTGTGTAACCATGGGGGGGCATACTTGCTCCCCCAGGAAAGCGCCCGACGCACACAACACAAATAAAAAAATAAGTTGGGATCGTCAGACGTTATTGTCGAATTTGACGCGCCCACACACACACATGCAAAGAATATAACACATACCCAACAAATTGATGATCAACTTCTTGTTATCTCTTTCCCTACTCGCTTTAATATCATTGCAAACTTAATTTGAAATCTTATTACAATTTTTTTTTATTAAACTTGTCATAACTCCCATCATTGTTTAAGAGAAGCATAATTTTATCATTATAATATTTTTTTGTTCAGAATGACCCATGCACCCCCCTATGACCCATGCACCATGCTTATCGGCTTTTAGAACCATAAGGTCAGTGTTATTATTAAACACTTAAAACAATTAAACTTAACTAAAAGTAAAAAATAACTAAAATTGATATTAAAGCTATAAATTAACTTTAAATTATAATTAAAATTAATTGTTATAATTAAATTACAAAATTAAGGTTTCTTAATATTTTTTTTCCAAATTAATTGTATATTAATAAAAAATTGAAAATTTATTTCACACATTTTTCCCCTCATGATACGGTAATTTGGTTTAAAATGTAAATTAAAAAACAAATATAATTATTAAAAAAAACTTAAAAAACTAATTTTTAAATAACATTATTTTTAATTCTTATTATTTTGAACGAGAATACTACTTCTCCGGGGTTTTGAATTTATTTCTCTACAGTTTTGAAATTATATCTCTGCAATTTTGAACGGGAATAATACTTCTCTGTTCCTTTTTTTTTTTTTCTAAGGAGATATTTTATTTCTAAAATTATATATCCGGGGTTTTGAACCAGAATAATACTTCTCTTTGATTTTTACCTTTTTCACCCAGGTTTCTCCCGACTATATTTCTTTTCGGAAATTATTTTTGGCTTCTTTAACAGTTTGAGCAATTGGACATCTGAAATGAGGTGAGTCACTTTTTACTTTGATTCAGTTTTAATTTTACTTAAAGAGATTTAAATATATTTTATTTATTATTTATTTTAAGTTTCATAAGTAAAAGTTGATTTGAGAGACAAAGTCAATCCATAATAATAATTGTTACATCTTTATTCTCTTCTTTTCAGTATGAGCACTCCACCACCTATTCCAAAAACTCAGCCTAACAAGAGGATCCCCCCCAAAATCACCCTAAAAATCCTTTACGATTATATGGAATCGGAAGAAAAAAGAAGGGAAGAGAGAGATGCCAAAATCCAAATAGAGTTAGAAACATTATAAAAAAATAGTGAAGAAAGAGACTTAAAACTCCAAATAGAGTTAGAGGCAATGATTGATGAAAAAATTAAAGATACCATTCAAACTCAAATAGAGGATAGATTCTTAGGGTTCAAGAGTGAATTGTAGACAATGAAGGATAGAATTCAAGAAATGGAAAAATATAAACAAGCAACCCAAGAAGGAGGGGTTGAAGAAAATCACAACTTGAGAGATAGGATTAAAGAGCTAGAAGAAAAGCTAACCAACAATTTGACCCTCAATAATATGGAAAACAAATTGTATATCAAACCCATCAAAGAAGAAATGAATAAGCTAATCGAACTGGACCATGGGCGTAACAAAAGAGCCTTGAACCTTGTAATTTTTGGTATAAAAGAACAAAAATAGGAGGATACACTAGCAATAGTAAAAGAAGAATTAAAAAATAAATCACAAATTGATACAACTTACATCTTAGAAGAAAAGAGGCTAGGAAAAATAATTGATCATAAAGATAGGTTGATCCGTGTCAAAGTAAGTTGTAATGAACATAAATATAACATACTTAGTAAATCTCCGAGCTTAAAAGGGCCAGGAATATTTATAAATGAAGACCTCATTCCTGAAGAACAAGCTGAATTAAGGAAGGAAGTTCAAAAGGTAAAAGAGGCCAGGAAAGAAGGAAAATGGACAATAATTAGAAATCGAAAAGCTATTGTTAGGGACAGATACCAGAAGGATAATAATAAATAGGAATTTGGGACACTCGAGATCCTTTTCTGGAATTGTCGTGGCTTTCCATGGTGCAAAGGTTCTATGATAAGTTGGATCTTGAGTGATATTGATATTATCTGTATAGTTGAAACTTGGGAGCATGAGGAGTCTAAGGTCCCTAACATGGAAGGATTTGTCTTGTGGTTGGCATGAAACAAAAAATCCCACTGTAGAGGGATAGGAGGCATAGCTTGTTATATTAGAAAGATCATTTCTCCTCACATTCAACTTCATAAGATTGATCCCCTTAATCAATACATTTGGATAGAAATTTTAGACACCAATGCTCAGAAGATGTATATAGCAATTTGTTATTTTGCACCTATTAATTCTACTTTTTATAAGAAAAATAATATGGATAAAAATTGTCCCTATAATAATTTAGAACATGATATTTATAATTTGAAAAATGAAGGTAATATCCTCTTTCTAGGATACTTTAATGCTATGATTGCAACTAAACAAGCTACTCTTTTAAGTAATAACTCCAACCATAATCCTTTATGGCTAGATGAGGACCTTGTTTTATCTAATAGCTACAAAAGAAGCTTTGAAGACCTAATTGAGATTTGTTTGGTACTGAGTTGGTCAAGATCTGCAGCTCTCAAGACCTAATAATTTGCAATGGGGTAATGAAGTGGCCAAACTCCAACCAGATGAATTGTATTCATGGGCTAGGTAGTAGTGTTGTAGATTATGTGATATCTGATATCCCAGTTTCCAACCAAATAACAACTTTTGACCTTTTAAATGACCATGAGCCTGACTCTGATCATAAACCTTTAATAAAATGACCATGAGCCCGACTCTAATCATAAACTCTAACCCCCAAATCTAAAAATTTTCCATGCATAGGAGCAATTCATTGAAGAGAATTATGATAATGAAAGGAATTTTGCTTTGACAAAAGTGGGTTGGATTTTCTTAAAGGATTTTAAATAGTAAATTAAACTCTCCTAATTTATAAGGACAACATTGAAGAACTCTATCATAATTCTTACAACTACCCTTCCACTTCTATTAACAAGTTCTCTTCTGAGGTGTCATGTAAAAAGAGTAATAGAATGACCAACCCTTGTATGATAAATAATGTAAAATTGCTAGGAAATCCATTAGATGCTTCTAATGAGTCCTTAAAACTCATAAGATCAATACATACAAAGCCCTATTAAAAGGGAAAAAGATACTATATCAATAAAAGGCAAGAGCAACTTTCATAACTATAAAAGTTGGATCCTAACAAGTTCTAGAGCCAAATTCTAAAAACGCAATACTAAATAAAATAAAATGCGATTCCCTTTATGGGATGGAATTCTAACCTTAAAGTTCCTTAATTTAGGTCTCAAATGGACACACCATTCCTATTGTCCCTACAAAGAAAGAAGTTTTTCTTTAGATGACATAGAGTCTGGTTAAGCAACTCTGGAAATGGGAAAGCTAAGGGACATTGGTTGGCTGTACCAAGATGAAATTTCTTTAAAATCGAGGGCCAATCCTATCCCCTCACACAAGCTATTCAATTTAGCGTTTCAAAGTAGAGCTCCTCTAAACTCGACTCCAGTAAAGCCTCATTGTTCTATTTTAAAATGGGATGGTGAAACATTCCCTCTTAATTGAGGTGGACCATTATGATTATCCATTTTTTAGCCAGTTTTGAAGTGGAATTATTATTTTGGAAAATAAGATTAGTCTTTAGCTAGAAATTCATGGTAAAAGAGCTAAAGGATGGGTTGGATTTAGGAGATATTATTCAACCATGAGCCACCTTGTTACCCTTTAGATCATTAAGAGGAGTTCCACAATTAAAAACCAGCCATTTTTGTCGTTTTTGTTGACTTTGTGGAAAAGCTTTGACATGTTGTTACTTGGAAAAACCTTTGAAATAGGTTGGAAGAGATGAAATTTCCTCTCGAATTGAGGGTTTCATAAGCAATAAGGGATGTATGGGAACGTTATTGATAAGTTTAAAACACCGAGGGTTGGTCAAAGAGATTAACTACAATATCGTAGTCGTTCAAGGTTGTCCCTTTGTCCCCACCTTTGGCATATACATTGACAAGTTAGAAGAATGCTTGAAAAAAAAAACAGGTTGTGTCAACCCTACTCTAACTAGTATAGTCATCAATCTTCTCTTTATGTCATGATATCGTTTTATGGAAAGGATTCCCATGATATTGAAAAGAAACTAAGAATCCTCAAATATTTTTTCTCCAATATGGTACAACGGCACACCGACAAGCATTCAAGGTCATATTAGTTAAATCCAATAAGATCCCTTATGATACCTTTGTATGACAACAACAACTTGAGGAAGTGACTTCATACAAATGTCTTGAATTGATATTCACCTTCAATAAGCTTAATTGAATTATAGCATTGAGAAAAATGATTATTGGGGGATGGAAAGCTTATTATGTAGCTTGAAAATAATTGTAAACCACCTTGAGTTGGGATGGGTGAAGCAGCAAATCCTCTTCGAAAATTTTGTTACACCTTATATTCTTTATGGATGTGAAGTCCTGGTTGTAGTATCTCTCATGAATCCTGAGAAAGATAAAAGCAAATACAAAATAATTTTATAACCTATAAATTCAAAATTAAAGGAAATACACCTATCCCATCCCTCCTCTTAGAAACAAGCCTCCCCATTAGAGAAACTGGCTATGATTAGATACCTACTGTATAAGAACAAGTTAAACAACAGCTGGAAGACAAGAGGCTACCTATAATTGCTTCAAAATCAAGTCAAACTGTTCCACTCAAGCTTAGGAATGGAATAAAGATGCCCAGCCTTGGCTAAACTATTTCTAACCATGGAAGAAACCATTTTGCGTAATAAAGATACTATTAAAAAAAATTCAAAATCAAAATTTATGAGAAAATGTGGTGGGATAAAGGATTTATAGAATAAAGAAAATTAAGGTATTATAAAGATGTAATCAACCCTAGAATCTAGAAGATCAAAATTATCTATCCGTTTTTCCAAGTGTAAAGAAAAAATAAGCATTGCTAAGATAAGAACAAATTCTCATGATCTCCATAGTGAACCGGCATTGGTTAATTCCTAAAACGCCATGGGATGAAAGAGTATGTCACCATTGTGACACTAAGAAGGTTTAAGAAGGTTGAAGATGGAAAGCGCTTTCTCTTAGATTTTCCAATCCATACCCATATTAGATCTCATTTTCAAAATATTTATCACACTACCAACCTTCCTAACCCTCTTAACTCAACAAAAATATGGTGATCTTGAAAGCTTCCTTTAATGCTTTTTGAGCACATAAACAAAATTTAAAGAATCACAAGTAATCACTTCTAATCCCTTACCCTCTTAAGGTCCCATAGACCAATTCGGGTCTAGTGGACGCTCATCATCATCATCATCATTTAATACAATAATTCAAAAAACCTTTTAAATAACATTATCATATCTTTTGATTATTATCATTTAATAATTTAGTTTAAAAATAGTTATTCAATATCACTATTTTTTATTATTAATATTTTTTCCTAGAAAGTGGTATAATGTATATTTTTATGATTAATATTTCATAGTGATAAGATATATTTTTTGTTAATTTTTAATTGGTTATTTAATTTTATTATAGATAATAATATTATGATTATTTAAAAAAAAATGTTATTGATATGTTTTTTTCAATAATTATTTATTCACTTATAACTTAATTTAATATGAATATTTGACTCTCCTACTCTAGTAAATCTTAAGTTTGAGTCACTTCCATTATGTGCCCTTGAGGTTAGTAAATCTTAAGTTTGAGTCACTTCCATTATGTGCCCTTGGGGTCAATAGGTCTATAATTATGTCGAGGGGAGGGTTTGTTTCTCCCCCTGATTTCGATTTTAAGGTAGTAGTTTTCAAACAATTGGTTGGTTCATTGGGAAAAAGTGTTGTCAAGTAATCAGTTACGATTTGTGAAGAAACTCAACTAGATTCCTAAGGTTCATTTACCCTTTGTCTCAACTAGATGCAAACCTTTAGCTTTTGCTGAAAAAGGGTTGACTAGTTAGTTCACAGGATTATGGCCTTCTCCTCGTCAAATGACAATTTGGATGCAAAAGAGTTGGTTTCCTCTGATCAAAGGTAGGATGAATATTTTCTTCTATGGCTGAGGTTTTTACACTTTCTTGTTTGAATTTATGGAAGACAAAGACTTGATCTTTAGAAGTGGTCCATACTTTTGTGAAACCAAAGCCATGTATCTAAATAGGTGGACTCCATATTTTGACCCAGAAATGGATGTACCATTAGACGTATCTATCAAGGTCTATCTTCCTCACTTACCATTACATTTTTAAAGGGATGATGCTATTAAAATTGTTGGAGATACATTGGGAAAATATATAGATAAATCAGAACCCATCCATGTATGCATGTGCCAAAATCATTGTGGAAGTTAATCTAGATAAGGGTTTTCCTGAAGCCATCCAATTAACTTTAGATGGCTAGATCCATATCCAACAACTAGATTATGAGAAAATCCCTTTCAAATGCAAAATATTCCATGAATATGGCCATTTTGCAAAATACTGTAAGGATAAAATTCATGAGGTAACCATAGAAAATACTAAACAAAGGGAAGAATGGTAATTAGTGAAAAAAATTCCCCCATCCAAAGGAAATGGGTATGGTGCAACACCATCCTCATATAAGCAACCTCCATAAGCAAGTCATAAGAAGACAATCTCAACAAGCCTATCAAAATCAAATCTGACTTCAAATAAAGGGAGGTGAGAAGAAAATAAAGTCATTACTTCCAATAGTTTTTGGGTTTAGGCTAATGAAGCAATTAATCAAGAGGCGAAAATGTTTATAGCAAGATAGATAATTATAGAGCCAATCCTCACCCCTCATTTTCTAGAACCATTAAAACTAATGAATCTAGAGGAAGAAATTTCGAAGGATGGAAGAAATTTCGGAGGATGAAAGATAGGAAGAGATGGAATATTCAATGGAGAAAACCTATGCACAACCAGTGAAAATGGTTACAACAGAGAAATCACAATGATCATTAGAAGAAGGGGAAATACATGAGGATAAATCCATAAAAAAACTTGGAAGACAATCACATAAAGTAAAAATGAGAAGAAACAATAAATAAGGACAAGGCATTGGGGACTCAACTAACTACTGAAAGTACCCTACCACAAGGAGGAAAATATCAAAGTAATAAAGGACATGAAGTTTAAGGGTCTCCATAATCAAATTGAGGCACCCCAACCTATAACATGTAATTATGATTGTGCTCTCCTGGAATTGTAGAGGTTTGGGAAGTATAAGTAAGGAAGCTTATCTAAGAGACTTGTTAAGATTATATAAACCTCATGTATTTCTCATCTAGGAGACTAAGATGAATGAAGAAGAAATAAAGAAAATTGGGAAAAAATTATGGGAAAACAATGAAGGGATTGCAATTAGTTCAAGAGGAGCATCAGGTGAAATTTATACAATGTTGGATCTAGAGAGGATAGTGTTAGGGTCTTTTTACTATTCAAAACATTGGACCATGACTCATTTTTAGTATCTGGAATCATGTATGTATTATAATCTTTTTTGTTTATATGCCTATTATATATTTATAAGAAGTTAGTTGTTGGGAGGATCTATAGGCCTTAAAAGAAAGTCATGCTACAAAGTTTAGTGTGGTAGCTTGGGATTTCAATACAGTATTGTCAAGGTTAGAGAAAAGTGGGGGGGACATTATTAGAGACCATATGAGGGAAATATTGTAATATTTGATCTTTGGTTGGGATCTTGTTGATATAAAACCCATAAAAGGAAAGTACACTTGGAGTCACAAGAGGTCTGGTCCTAGTCACATAGTTGCATGCCTAGATAGATTTCAGATTTCTTGTTCATGGTGATTTATTTCTTAGTGACTTTATCATATCCTCTAAAATTGTATGTTTTATGTATCTAATGATAAGCCTATTGTTTTATCCTTTGATCCTTCGAACAATTTTTGTCCCATCCCCTTTCACAAGAGGTCTGGTCCTAGTCACATAGTTGCATGCCTAGATAGATTTCAGATTTCTTGTTCATGGTGATTTATTTCTTAGTGACTTTATCATATCCTCTAAAATTGTATGTTTTATGTATCTAATGATAAGCCTATTGTTTTATCCTTTGATCCTTCGAACAATTTTTGTCCCATCCCCTTAATATTTAACCTCCTTCAGTTATAGAATGTGGATGTTTTGTCTTGGGTGTCGAAGACTTGGAGGCAACCTGTTTTAGGCTCTCCAAATTGTTGATTAAGGTTGATTGTCATTGATGTCAACCCCTTGAAGAAACTGTAGCACAAAGGTCTGGTAATGGACCCAGTTTGATGTAAATATGACACTGCTATTGTCTTGTCATGGTTGATAATAAGTAGAAATGGGATGAACTCCAAAGTGGTCCCCATGGTGTTCCGAAGACGCCATGATTGATTTATCCTTGAAGTATGGTTAGGAGAACCCATTATTATTTATGGAATAATGAGATGAAGGTCAATGAATTTGTCAATGAAACTATCCTATATGTATAGTTCTTTTCATTCCATTTCAAAGTGTATGTGGAACTCACATAACTCCTCACCTGCTAGAGAGTTAAGTATACATGAGAAGTTGGAGAACCTAGGTTTGGGTAATGGACCAAAGTTTGTTTGATGGATAATGGTATGAATTTTGATATATTTTCATGTAATACTATTCTATATGGATGCACATGTCATTCCATTTCTGTATGGAACATTACATAACTCCTCACCAGCTTGAGAGTTATGGCCCATTAAGTTTGGAGGACCCTCATATGTCCTCCAGAAGCCCCAAAAGGTCAAAGTAGTCAAAGTGGTTTAAGAGGATTTTAAAAGGTAAATAATAAAGGAAGTGGAGTGATGAGTGTACTATAATTCAAAGTGAATACAAAATAAATTATTTAAATAATAAATTTAATGGAGAAATTAGAAGTGGGTTAACCCTAAAATAAGGAAAGTGGGAAAAGTGACCTAGAAGATGTTTTTAAGGAAGCTATTTGGAGAGTATAAATAAGAGGCAAAACTCTCTCATTTTAATCAAACTTAGGCATATTGAATATATATAGGTGTTTGAGGTAACCAAATGATATATAAGTCAAAGTTTTGAGTAAATATGAAGAAAAGAAGGTCGGAATTCAAGGAAGGATAAACTCCTTTGATGATGTTTTCTAAGGTATGTTATTTACAGGTCATCTCACCATTTTCACAATAATGTTTTTTATAGAATGATTAAGACCGTGAAATTTATATTCCATTGAGGAAACATATCCAAGTATATGTGTTAAAAAAATCAGCTTGTGGGTCATTGTATTTTTGGAGTTACACTCTGTGGAAAATAGGGTTTGTGGCTAGTCTCGAAACTAGTTTAAAACAGGTGTTTCGGGTAAAAATGTCATAACTTTTTCATAACAATACAAATTGAGTAAGACCAAATGTGTTGGTTATAGTAAATTATTTAGTATTTTGTGTAACAGTTTCATATCGATTCAATAAACATTTTGTGTGGGACACACTCTACAAGGTTAGTCTCTAGAATAAACCAAAATTCAACAAGGTATGCCATTTTTGCTATAAATATTTTTCTGAGAGGTTCCAAGTAGTGAAACATGGAGGAATTGCATAGAACACACTAAAGAACATTTTATATCAGTTTCATATCTTTATTCATTACAGGTAGAAAGTTTTGATTATTTCAAGTTAAGGTTGTTGACTAATCCAAAACTAGTCATATGAAACCAAAGAAAAGTTTGATGAAAATGCTAGTCTCTTATTGTTAAAGTTAAGGAAGGTTTGAAGGTATGTGATCATATACACCAAATATATTACAGAGTTACAAATCATATTTGGATGATGAAATTGATGAGGGCTTTTGGTTAAGGTACATGTTGGGTACATGGTTGAGA
>SNQJ01S0083818.1:6216-38063 GCA_010110895.2 Picea sitchensis
TGTAATTAAGGGAAGTAGGTATTTATCATCATTGTTAATTTCTGCGAGATTCCTATGTTCTGGCTATCAAAAACGATGAATGATTATTTCATATACATTTCTACTCCAACTTAACTCATATTGAATCGGACTTCTATACGAGTAATCTCCACATTCTAACATCCACCTTTTTATAACTCTTCAATCCCACTACTATTATAATACTTATATGTATATGTTGTATTAGACTTAGGACTCATAAACCTATACTCTTCCCTAAGGATAGGCTTCCATGCTTGCGTGAAAGGGCAATACTTCGTTTGTTTTGTTTTTAAAAAAACACTCATATACCATAGACTATATCCACATTATAAAGGGGTTGGGAGTGTGCACCCTTAGTGAAATTTTATCAACTTAGCATAAGGTGTTAAACGTTACTTCACATGGCTAAACAAATCGAATGACCCGTTGTGATTAGTGGTTGTGTATAGATCTTCTGATTACTATTAAAATAAAGGTTTTGATAATAATTTTTATCCACAACAAATGTTTATCCCTACCCTAACTGAACGATGTCTTAACTGAACGATAGTAGTTAGAGTTCGATGGCCCAGTGTGTCATGCCATGAAGGAACTGTCATTTACTTCGCATTTAATTAATATGAAATAAAGGGTTCATGTCAGTCGTGAGTTAAACCTCTGAGCACGCCATTAATGGAGACCTTGTGAGTGTGTATCTCGAGGCTATCACTAAACCCCTCATCCAATATGACCGCACCATATCTGCCCCATCACATGGCCAGAGCCAGTATTCGTACTACCACAATTTACTTTGCGTAGGAAGGGTTTACAGAACTAGATGAGTTTTCGTCTTTGTGGAGTTTTTGAATTCGCTCTGCATTTTTTTTTTCTTAGCGAGGGAGGTTGGCGACCTGGAGAAATCTTATCCGGTGGAAGCATGCAAGTCTATCCAACTACCCTGGTAAGTCCATAATGCTCCTGTGTTCTAGTAGTTAGATGGAACCTTCAAGTTTTCTTTATAGTGGATGGAAACTGTAAATCGTTTTACGACTTTCAGTGAATGTTTTTCCCCATTATCATTATTCTTCTGCTTAACTCCCTAGACTATTCTCGATCCCAGATAAGTAGACTTAAATTTTGTTTTATTTGAAACCTTTCTAAAAAGAACTCGGAGCTCCGCCTTCTTGTTTCTGACTTCAACGATTTTGCACAGGCATTTACCAGGGTAACACAAATGTAATTTCCACATAGGGTTTTCATTGTCCCTCTACTTTATTTTATGGGTTCCCTATTTTTATGCATGGTGACATTATGTTGGGTGTCTGTGAGACTGCATGGGAAGTCTAGTCTATAAAGTTAGTTGGTAGGGTAAAACTGATACTGTGTGTTGTATGTTATACTCCATTCGAGTGAAAGAAAAAATTCCTTTCGATAAATTATTATAACACTTCTCTGCCTCTGTTGGGTATGGTCATATTGAGTTTTTCTTCGGAGTCAGTCATACTGTAGGTCCTTCCCAAACCACTAGTTCACTTTGATGATTGTAATTTTCTTCTAAATATTGTTGTATTTCCATTTTGTATATATATATATATCTATATAAATATAAAGTGGGAATTATGTGCCTCGAACAATTCGTTAAGAAGTACCATGCAGCATACAAATATTTGAATCTGTAATTAAATTTGGGTTATCGTCTTTCATTTTGTTATTATCGTTGTCTATGTGTGGTAAATACCATTCAAAAACTGGTAATCAGCATGAATGTTAACTTTGTATTTAAACTTCGAGTAAATGCATCCTCTTTAGCACAAATAGTCAACCCATATTAGATTTTGATAAATGTATTTGGCATATAGCATGTAACTCTGTGTTTAAAGTTTTTGATACTCTGACTTGATTCATGCATTCGGCCTATGCGTACCACACGTGCCCCTTTGCAGCTTGGATTTGCAATTTCTATGGTATTATTATTGTTTACTCATTTAATTACCTAGAAGATTTTCTTTAATCAATTTGGTAGCCAATCTAATGATGGGACCCTGTTTTACTGTGAGGGTACCCATCAGGATTTCAAATTCACTCCTCCCCTTTCGGGTCTATGGATGACTTCTTCAACGACGCAGCTGGAATCGCCAGCCTCAAATCGCAAGATAAGTGTAGATTTAAATTCCATGTTTTAAATCATTTACCTGGTGATTCCTCTACATTTAAGAATTTAAACTTTTTCCTACTTTTCAATCTGGTGTAAATTAACCCTTTGTTGTTTTTCCTTGCAGGGTTAAAAAATTGTCTAAGATTTAGGATTTTCAAGGCTGGGCCTCATGCAACAGTTACTCGGGTTCTGACCTTACCATACTTAAAAGAAAACAACAGACTCCAGGTTCTATCATAAGAATTGAATTTTTCCTTAGAATTATCGTTATCGTGGAAAGTTTAGTCCAGACTCCTGTAGTGATTCATTAACAAGTAATTCTGATATATTATTGTTGGGAAATTATAAACGTAGCACTTCCATAGGGTTGACTACCCTTTGATTGTACTGGTCTGATATGGAATATGTAATAAGATTTAAAGTTAGAGTCATGGGATTCTTTCTTTGTACCTCTGTAATAAAACAATGGATATTAACTATTTATTCTAGGCTTGTGGTTACGGATGTCTTCTCTTATTCTTATGAAATGAAAATACTGTAATGAAAAGATCAATTTCCTTTTATGATTACTGTGGCATCTGACTACCCATTTCCTTTATGTCATCGATATTTGGTTAAATATGCAATATGCTTTTTAAGTGGATCTGGAACCTTACACGAACTTCTATACATCTATATACATATATACATATATATATATGGTACAACTTATATATTTAGACTATAGTACTATATATATGTATGGGTAAAGCTAAGCTTTCAAATTTACCTCCAAAATCTTCTTACTCACAGAGTTCCATGAAAATTGTAAGGGATATATATTATGTTTTACTTTATTCCAACAGTATATAAATCAATAGCATATTTCATCCAGAATTAAAGAGGTGACCCACAAGGATATATATATATATATATATATATGAATCTCAGATTTACTTTTAGATTTCTTTAGTGTTTGCATAGTCTAAGGTCACTAATAATAAATGAATATATAGATGTATATCAATCGCACAAATGGTTAGGGTTTATAGCACGGTACTTGAAATGACATTCTATTTAACACAAATGTACTTCCTAATACATTTCCATAATTTGATTCCATTACAGTCAAGATACACAGAAAAGTTTTCTCAATGTCTGCAATTAAACTGTAAGGGTTTGTCCTACTTTTTCATTTAATTTCATCAGAATTTAATAGAACGTAGCAATTAATTCATATTTAAATAGATGCAATTCTATCAGCCAGTAATTCAAATAACATTCGAACAAAGGAGTAGATAGACATATATGAACAATTTTCGAACAAAAAATGGAACAGCCAAGTTCATCCCAACCTTAGAACAGAACAGCCAATTTACTTGTCTCGTTCACCCCCTAGCTTGACCATGAATCCATGAGGGAAAACTCAAAACTCCTCCTCAACAATAGTCCTTCAATTTCAGTAACTTCTCCTTTCCTCACACTCTGAAATCAGTGTTCATAACAGCAAGAGATCATTATTTTCCCCAGCATACTAGGCAGCGTCCTACCTCCTCTCATATGCTATATATCCAAAAGCAATTATGCCTAGGTATTTTTCCCCTTGTGAATTTTCGCAGATTTCCAAATCCCTAATTTTCAAGGGCTTCCAATGGCCAAATACTTGATTTTCCACTTGTAACATTCAGCCTTGAGGTATTTCCAACATGTTCCCCACTCATGGAGTTATGGTCAGCTGATTTTAACCTAGTTGTTCCATTTGTCCATCAACAATAAACATAATAATATTTGTTTCTTACAAGTGTCATAGTCAAAGAGTTAGTTGGGTCAAATCAGATCTTTTCCCAACATTCATAATCATTATTTGCAATTAACTAAATTCGAAATTTGAAATTTCCATAAATGGAAATAATTTTCCAATTTCGAATTTACCAAAAACAGAAATAAATTACTAAGAAATTTTAGCCTTAAAAATAATTTATTTTTGGGGATGTTATAGTGAATTTGTTCTCCCCCTGATCAGAAATATAATAAGCACTCTCCCCCTGATTAGATACACTATGAGCACTCTCCCCCTGATCAAATAGACTATTTTAACTTGATAACAGGGTCACGCCCAACTTCTGGCGTAGATACTCAAACTGAGATTTTGCAAGCGGTTTAGTGAAGATATCAACAATCTAATCTTTGGATGGAATATAATTCAAATAAACAATAGTGTTGGTTTCTTGTTCCCTCAAGAAGTGATACTTTATGGGTATATGCTTGGTCTTGGAGTGAAATACAGGATTCTTTGACACACTAATTGCACTAGTATTATCACAATGAATTGGGATTAGTGCAGTATACTTTACCTCCAAGTCTGTAAGTGTCTGAATCATCCACAATAATTGGGTACAGCAAGTGGCAGCTGCAATGTATTCAACTTCTGTAGTCAATAAGGAAATGGAACCTTGATTCTTTCTCAACCATGCTACAAGAGAATCTCCTAAGAAGAATGCACCTCCACTCGTGCTTTTCCTTTCATCGATGCAGTTAGCTCAATCAACATCCAAATAGACTGATAATTGAAAATTCTAATTCCTAGTGTTATAACCTAGGTGTGCACCCCCTGCTTCTCCTCTTATTTGACCCTTCCTTCATCATTTTTTTTTTATTGGTTCTCCCTTTACTAAGTATCTTGGTCCTTATTCGTTTTTGAGTCATTGCACATGTATGTCTCTATTTCTCGAAGGATAAATGTATAATGGATTGAGTTTGAATTAACTGTCATAATATTTTCCCATTAATTAATCTCACCATAGTTCCACCAATTCTTTGTGCATACGCAAGAAACACCCGTGGATAAATGCAGCCGCTCAGAACAGTCATATTTGGGCCAGGGTTGTCAAAATTAAAAGGGGAAAGTTTCAATGGTGGAGATCTATCAAGCGAATCAGATCGAGGGTTGTCATCCATTCGGGGGTGCAGAATCATGTGGAGTTTAACATCAAGAGTCATCATAACTCCTGAACTGCCAAAGACTCGAAGAGAATCTGGGTCGTTCATCTACCATGACACGCGGCGACAGATCATCTACTTCGGTGATTTTCACTTCGGGAGTTTTCCAAGCACAAAAATTTGAAACTCCCGAAGAGACAAAGACCCAAAGTTCCGAAATGAATCTAGACCACTCATCAATGATGACATGTAGAAGAATATCACGTCATTTCGGGGGTTTTCCTCCGGGCGATTTCCAAGCCTAAACATTTGAAACTCCTGAAGCCCAGGGTTCCAAAGTGAATATGGACTGCTCATCAACGACGACACACGGTGGTATATCATGTCACTTTGAGGGTTTTCCTTCGGAATATTTTCATGTTTCACATTTGAAAGTCTCGAAGCCCAGACCTCTGAAATAAATCCGAACCATCCATCATTCAAGGGCACGTGGAGGCAGATCATCCACTTCGACGATCTTCCCTCCGAGATATTTTCACTCTTAAAATTTGAAACTCCTGAAGACCGGAGTATTGAATCACGTGGCAACCATCATTTGAGATATGTGGTTCTCTCATCGGTCATGGAACGTGGTGCTCTCATCGGTCATAACACGTGGCGCACTCATCAGTCAGGACACGTGGCACTCATTCTGAGTCATTTTGGTTGTGTCATTTGTGCGTTTCCACTTGACATGTGTCACCCCTCTTCTCATGATACTTTAGCAGCCATGACATCACATGACTCCATGCCACCACGTCACTCCGGCCTTTTCTCTTCGGGGGTTTCCCACACTTAACATGCATAAAATCCTGAAGTCCCGGAACGCGGACTCCCGAAGTAAGCACGGACCATTGATATCAAGTCAAGAAGAACCATCAATCCTTGCAACAGATAGTACCACCTAGATCTCATATCATAAGAATATCAATGACCATACTTCATTGTGAGGACGCAAACTGCTCAGACATTAATTTTCTAGAGCGGTCCCACAATTTGAACCACGGTATTGTTGGAAGGGTATGATCTAGATTTTATGAGCAGAACGAAATGACTATACATTGTTAACATGTTCTTAACACAAAATAACAGAGATACAATCAAATTGGTTTTCTATTCAATAAGGAAATACGATGAAACTGTAAAATGCAGCGGAAACAAGCTTGTTGGAATGGTGGTGGCTTATCTTTGAGAAGAGATGTGACGACTGCGCTCATTCACAAGAAGATGATTGCAATGAGGCTTTGAAGGCCTTTTTACAATAAACAGGAATTCCAAAAACTCTAGACATCCAAAAACCTAATCCTAGGAGATGAAGCGCCAAAAGTCATGTGGGCCCCGTCTAGGTAAGTTAGTACATCAACTTCCCGGGGTCGTAACTTTTGCATACGATCTTTGTTTTAGACGTATGATAGCCCATTGGAAAGGTATCGTAGAGGATATTCATTTTGGGGTCTCAATGATTCCTTTGGCTATCATTGAGAAGATATATCCAGAAAAACCTTCATTTAGGCCCTCAAAATGGCCCCGGAAGTTAAAACTGCTAAAAATAGTAAATTGCCAAAATTGTCAGAAAATTGTTTTGAGCCAGTTGGAAAAGGTGGGTGGCCACCAATATCCACCTGGATCAATCCTCCCTCCTTAGGAAGAAATGGTATCCATTGTGTTGAGTTCCCCCATCATATGAGGAAATGTTTGTTGAATTTGGCCCCAGGTGAGCCACTTGCCTTGGTGCAGGAGTTGCCCTACTTTGACGACTCGATAAAGCTATATCCTTTGTTGTCGAGAACCCTTGATCTGTGTGTCCACAATATGATCGTTGGATGCATGTTGTATGCAGTTGAGATTGAGCTCTGTTGGTTTTAGTTGCTCTGATACGTCTGAGGTGTCCAATAATGGTGGGAAATAAGGGCAAAGGAGATCCTCGTTGAACGTTGGGTGCAAGCCAAGGAAAGGAGGAATGTTGAGCTCAAAATNGTATGGCCCATAATGGAGTGGGTGAAGCTTCTGATGGGGTCCTGTAATGTGTTCTTTTTGCAAGTGCAACCAAACTTTGTCGCCCACCTGAAACTTATGTGGCACCTGATGTTGATCATGGCATTGCTTGTACTTGTCATTGGAATTCTGTAGGATATCTTGAACCTATTGGTGGATGTGCTGGATCCACTCAATGAACTGAGTGGCTTTGTTAGATTCAGTTGGAGCAGGAGATGAGTCGATTGAGGTGACTGCAAGGGGAAGTGAAACATCTATGGGACGCAATGGTTGGAATCCCAACCCCACCTGAAAGGGGTTGTGGTTAGTTGAGCTATGCAGGGCTCAGTTGTAGCTATGTTGTACATAGGGAAGGTTCTCATCCCATGTGCAAGGGTGCTTTGAATTATACATGCAAAGGATATGCACAATCATTCAATTTACGACTTTGGTTTGGCCATCTGTCTAGGGGTGGAAGGTTGTGGATTTGTTGATCTTGGTGTCCAGCAGTGACCAGAGGCTCGACCAGAATGTGTTGAGAAATCAACTATCTCGATCTGAGACAATGATTTATGGGATTCCAAAATGTACCCAAACTCGTTCAAAGAAGATCTTGAAAGTGGCCTCTGTTGTGATGTTCTTCTTGCAGGCAACCAGAATCGCCATCTTAGAAAAGCAATCAACAACCACAAAAACAAAGTCATTTCCCCATTTGGTTGATGGGAGGCCCGACATGTAGTCCATTGAGATGGATTCCCATGGTCTATTAGGAGTAGGAAGAGGGATGTACAGGCTCTATTTCTTAGTGGGCGGTTTGGAAATAGTGCAAGCAGTGCAGGACCTGATATACTTGCGGACCTCCTGTCAAATTTTTGGCCAGTAGAAATGTTTTTGTAGCATCGCCACTGTCTTTTCAATGCCGAAGTTTCCTGCCACCAAACTATAGTGGTCTTCCCAAACCAGCTTCGCTCGCTCTCTTGATGGAACACAGATATGGCCCAGACGACACAACAACCCATCCTGAAGATGGAAATTATCGACAACTGCGTTTGCACCCAACATTTGGTAGGTGATGGCGAAGTTTGGGTTTGTATCATAGATTTGGGGCCATCCAGAGGTCTCATGGCCACAGAAGTCTATCACCTTGGTGCGTGCCGCGACTGGCGGTCTGCTGAGGCAATTAGCGACATGATTGGTGCTTCTTGTTTTATACTTGATGTTGAGGTGGAATTGTTGCAAGCATGTGGACCACTTTTGATGGCGATCATTTTGCAATTTTCCTTGTGTCTGCATGAACTGCAATGGCTTATGATCAGTGTGGATGATTGTCTCCTTCCCAAGAATGTAATGTTTCCACTGGCGTTAGGTTTTCACAATGGAGTCATTTCTTTATCGTAAGTAGGGTACTTATGGACAGAATCTGATAGTGTCTCACTATGATAGGCCACAGGGTGGCCGTGCCGAGTGAGAACTGTTAGGATATTTAGACACTTAGGAGTTAGTTAAGATCTACTTGGTCTAATATGTCGTTAGGTAAAAGTGTGTTTATTAGTGTGTTTCTTTTGTATGCATTAGTATGCATTTGTAGTTAGGAAATCCGACGGTCACGATATCTTTCCGACATAGAGTGATCTAACGGTTCATACTCTCCTTGATCTTAATGGCCATTGATTCGTGGATTAACACCCGATTAGTCCATGATCTCTATTTAAAGAGCATGGAGGTTCATTTTTCGATGATCGATTCTAAGAAAATCTCTTCATTATTTTCATCCTTGATGTCATTTTGTTTGTTGAAATCACATTGTTGGTGTCGAAGGAGATTTAACTCATCAAATAAAATAAAAAATTGAAGTTTTAACATATCAACTTTCTTGTGTTTTACTTGTAAACAAGTAATCCTTGTATTGAGAGTGCACTTGTTTATTGCAATTGTAGATTTCGTAGTTGAGTTAATTAATGTCTGTCATATTGTAAATATTTCTTCAATGCTTGCCATTATGAAGAGTTATAAGACTTAAGAAGTGACTAAGACACACACATAAAGATCCTAAGACCCCCTTATTCAATTTCATGTGGGTCAAGGACGCAAAAACAAATATGCAATTTTATTATGTAGGATGATCCCATATAACTCCTTTTACAAATTTTAAAAACCCCTTATAACACCTTTACATGTTGAAGGAAAAATAACAACCCTTATAACTCCAATTACAATCAATGCAGAAAACTCCTCGATACAAAAACTTACAACTCCTTAAATACACATCAAAGTATTATGTTAAGTTCTATTGCAAAAAGAATGCACCTTATAACTCCTTGAGTTTCCCTTGAAATAAATTGTGTTTTTTTTTTTTAAATAAACTTAATGAAATCCACTTATCACTCCAAAAGTTTTTAAGGGATCTTTCATAAAGCTATAACCCTAAAAAAGAAATATTTTAATATTCTTTATGAAAATGTTTTTAACTTATTTACATGCCACTTCAAAAAATTAATAGATGATAACATAAAAACATGTGCTCCTTCAATCATAAAAAATAATGCCACTATAGTATATGGTGTGTACCATCAAATATGTTCTTTTCTTTGTCTTACACTTTGAGATTCATTGCATCGTTGGTCGTCTAATGCCAACATGAAGAAATGACCACCAGGTTAAAGTTTATGAAGTGTCGATTCCAGTGCCAATTCCACTATGCACTCCTTTACTTGGTCCTCAAACCAAAATGGTGGGACCCCATCAACAGACACCAACTTCACTAAATGTCGTAAACTCTTTACGATTTCCAATATTAATCTCACATTTGTTTTTAAATAAAACTCTTTTTTTTATTTTTTTAAATGATAAAAGACCTTTTTTATATATATTAAATGATAGAAAATTTTACATTGCTTCTTTACCCTTTGCAAAATCGGATTCTTCCTTGTGCAGATCAAGCGACGAATTTGCGGCACACAATTCTTCTTGTCGGCTTCTTCACGTTCAGGTAGAAAATATGCAACATGTTATTCCTTTGTCACGCTGGCAGCTCTATCGCTCTCCCCTCACAACAAATGGTTCACTCTCACACATGGCAATTCCTTTATATTGGTGGTTACACAGTAAAAGGTTCATCGGCTACCTCCACCAAACATCTTTGCAATCAATAAACTCCACAAACCAACAAACCAAATAATCATTTCCTTTGTGCAGATCACGCGATACATCTTCGAAGTCTCTTTCCTTGAATGCTACAGCCACGATCTAGATTCGATTTATATCTGCAAATCACTACAGGAATGCGTACCCTTTCCTTCATGAGAGTGAGGCCTCTGCATTCAACAATTCTATCTCTTATTTAATCACATAATTAATTATAGAAGTGGGTGTTCGACGTATTCAAACTCTCGAATTTTACAAACAAATATTTAACCCTCAATTGACAGTAATGTGAAAAAATAAAACAGAAGAAAGAAAACATTTTGAATGGAGCTTACAATCATTTCCATTACCACAGGAAAATCCCATGATTTTGTTGAGTTTCGTTCTTAGGCGCCAACCATACTTCACCCCTCTACTACCAGGACTCTATCAATCTTTAATGATTCCAACCTAAATTTGTTCATTACCACTCAAATGCGTCCAAATTTGCAGAAGTTCATACACAGAGCATAAATGCTATAATAGGGAAAGCATACAATAATGGAGGCATAAACACATAATTTCCATTAATCAATTTTTGTACATGGATTCTCCTACAATTCAGATCTACCTCACTTTCGGCTTGATTTACACTTCCTTCCACAAACTAAAATACCTTCACTCTGATACCACTGTTAGATTCATAATGAATAAAAATACAGAAACATAATGGAAATAGCTAAATCAATTAGGAAACCATGATGTATAAAAGTTAGGTAAACCAACCAACTATGATTAGAGTTTTTAACAGGCTTCACCAAGAATATAGCTAATAGCCCTATAGAAGGAAAATTCTAGTGTTGCAAATAGGTTTGAGAATAAAGGATCAATAGAGACCGTGAAACCATACAAGAGACATAGCATTTTGATGCAGGAGCATCGTTAGCAAAGCGTGAGTGGAAGATAGCTCAGCGCATTAGTGCGCATTTTGAAGAATGATTTTGAAATTAAGAAGGCATATCACACAGATATCTTGAAAAGACTGTAATTTAAGAACTTCTTAAATGTTGATGAGCTGAACGATCGCATGAGATCAAAAGGGAATGTATTTTTCCTTAATGTAGTAGCTTGCAGTACATATTTGATGTGTTTTCTCTTATCTGTCTGTCACAAACATTTATTGTATTAAATAATTGGTATTTGAATGCTTTTATTTCGATAGGATAGCATTAAGGTAGCTTGGAGGGAAAGCTCTATGAGCTCTTTTGTATAAATAAATGTATTGTTTCCCAAATGAGGTTGTTGATGGTTATTGCTGAATTTTAGTTGAGAGCCGATGAGAATTGTAGAATTGTTGAAGAGCATGTATGAACCCATGTACATATAACATTTGAATGAATATAACAGAGAATCATTGTTCCAAATGTTTGGTTTTATTGTGTCTATCTGAATGAATTAATGGTAGGCTTTCTGTTTACTTGTAATTCTCTATTATTTTTTGTTCTTATGTTATGAATGAATTTACGTGGTTGAGTGTATGAATTTTTGAGACATTAGATAAGTTTCAATTGTTTCTCTTCTACGAGATTGTGAAAGGAGTGCATAGTGTCTGCAAGGTGTGCATTGATAGAGTATGTTTTGACTCAGAAGCTCAGAAGAGATAACGTGAAAAATGTGTATGCAAGGAGTGCATAAATGTACGCAAGGTGTACGTGACAGAGTCTGTCATGACTCAGAAAGTTCCGCGGAGATAGTTTCCCGGTGTGTGTAGAAGAAACGGTGCTTAGATTCACATTGTTTAGGAGGAACAATTGAGCGAGGAAGAACTATTGCAAGGAGTGCACAATCACCCTTCAAGAGCCAAGTTGAAGGAATTTTGTCGCAAGGTGTGCTTAGAGTTGATATTTGGTTAAGTATCGAGGTAGTCATTCTGGGAAGTTCTGAGTGTTGAGGTGAAGCAAGTCCAAGAGAGGTAACTTGGATTTTGTATGCAAGTGTGCATATTGTCCGCAAGGAGTGCATGACAGAGTCTTTTGACTCAAGAGCTTAGGAGGATTAGCGTAAGTTTTTTGCAAAAGGGTTCAAGGAACTATCGCAAGGCATGTGCAGTCATCCACAGTGGAGCTAAGTCGTGGAGAAAAGTTGTTGCAAGGATTGCACAGGATCAAATTCGACTAAGTGTCGAAGAAAACTCCCCGAGGAGTGAGTAGTTCGAGGGAAGGACAAGCTTAGAAGAGGTGGCAGTGAGAATCCTTCAATAGGGTGGAACCTATTGAAGATTCCCCAAATTAATGAGAAAGATCTATCCAGGAGGGAGTGGGATCATTCCAAACCATCATATCTGGGAGAGCTGCACAGAGGTTAGTCGTGAAGAATTTAGGCACTTCGTGGTTCAGAGTGTTTTGAAGTATTGTGAGAAGAGGGGTCGTCGAAGTTGCATGTGACATCCCCAAAAATAAAGTATTTTTGAAATTTGAAATTTGTTAGAAAATTATTTTGTTTTTAGTAAATTCGAATTTGGAATTTTTTTTCCATTTATGGCAATTCCGAATTCCGAATTTGATAAATTGTAATTTATTATTTTGACTATTGGGAAGAGACCTGATTTGACCCAACTAAATATTTGACTATGACACTTGTACGTAAACAGAATATTGTTTTAATTATTGCAGGAGGACAAATAGAACAACCATGTTAAATTTAGTTGACTATGACTCCATGAGTGGGGAACATGTTGGAACTACCTCTGGGTTGATTGTTACAAGTGGAAAATCAAGGATTTGGCCATTGGCAGCCCCTGAAAATCAGGGATTTAGAAAGATGTGAAAATTCCCAAGGGAGGGAGAAATACCTAGGCAAAAATATTAGTTTGATAAATAGCATATGTGAGGAGGAAGGACATTGTCGAGTATGCTAGGGAAAAGGAACTACTGTATTCTTGTTGTTATGAACACTAAATATTGAGTGTGAGGCAAGGAGAGGACTATAGATAGAGGAAAACATTGTTGAAGAGGAGATTTCAAATTCGCCCTCATGGATTCATGGTCAAGCTAGGGGGTGAACCGGGCAAGTGATCTGGCTTCCCTGTTCTACAGTTGGGAGGAACGTGGTTGTTCCCTTTGTCTTTCAGCGTATTATTTCAGATATGTTATTTATGCCCCTTCTCTGGCTGAATGTTATATGGTTAAGTACTTGATAGAATGTATCTGTTAATTCTGAATAGAAATAATTCTATGGACGAAAGATTGAATGAATCCTATTGAACTTAGGAACTGATAGAATGTCTCTATACTAGTTTTGAATGGATTATCTTGGCTGCATCTTATTGTTGTTATGAATACTAAATTCCCATAAATATACTAGCTGAAAGGATATGCCCGGTCAAACTTCTGGAAGAATAAGTTCTATGGATTGGATTACTATTGTAATAAGATAAAACATTGTAGGTGAAACCCCCATGAATAATTTGTATTACAGATTGGAATCACCTATGTACACAATGCAAATGGAAATTAAATAATGTAGGTATATATATGTATGGATGTATACTTACTATCTGATATAAAAAGGTATGCGCAGAAGTATAGTAATTGGCTGAGATTTCTTCCATGTACAAGCTGAACAGTCATGATTATTAGGATATAACTATAATCATATATATATATATATATATATATATATATATGGGTATGGAAGTAACCTTGCAAATTTCAAGAATTATTATAGAAAACCTACAACATTTACATATTTTTATATCAACATGTGTTTAATGGAAAGTTACAGGACGATTTGGTCTATGGGACCACGGATCGAATTACGGGAATTAATTTTTGGAGTGAATCGGTTAACACAAGCAATTTTCTAGAACTAATCACGAGAGGTGTGAAGGCCCAAAGAAATAAAAAGGACACCCTGAAAACTTTACATGATTTACACATATTCCTGATAAATTCATAACTTTGTAAACAACAACATAATCACCTAGTAATCAAAAAGGGAAGCGTTTAATACGATTACAGTATGGGCACAAATCAAACTTATTTTACCATCATGCTATCTGGAGTCAACTACAGATAAGATGTATGCACAGTCGACAATAGCCAAGCACCTTTTTTTCAATTCAAAATTCTAATTTTGAAGAAGCCAACATGGCACTAAGATATATTAAACCGATGAAATAACCAGTCTACTATTACAAGTAGGCAAGAGGAAAACCCTGAAATTCTTTTAAGGAACACATTACATATCTCATCCATATTTGAAACAAATAAATACCACATACTGTGTTTTATTCCAACAATAGGAATACTACCAAAAGACGGGTTTACCCTTAAATCATACGATACTAAAGCCAGAACAGAACTACATTGTTAATAAAAGGACTGGAAAGGGACCATGCCCTTCTTATAGAACTAAAAATATGAGACGAAGAGGTTTACAGGCATGGAACCCGAATACCTTTGATGCCAAGGATAGACATGGATATCTGAAACCTTGCACCGACGAGAACTCTGCAAAATTGTACCATTGAAATATTAGTAACTATACGAAAGAAGGGTGAATGAAATTATCAACAGAATGAAAATATATCATTTGACAGAACCTGTACTTATCTTAGGTTTTCCATGGGTGTGTTCCATTTTCCAGTAGTGGCCCATCAACAAACCAAAAGGGGAGGATCGAGCTTGAATAAATTGATGGGTACCCTCGCATCAAAACAGGGCCCCGTCATTAGTTACAACTTCCAGTTCAAAAGGAAGAAAAGGGATTATACAAAAACATATGATTTTCGTAAATATAATAGTAATTCCAACACCAATTCTAGAAACATTAATCAGTGGACGAGTATAATCTAGTTACCGAGGTACAGATGAGACCCATAGATTATAATAGACAGAATCGTCGTAAGGAAATAAAATCAAAACAGTTAATATGAAAATGCCTAAACTTTAAACACAGGAATCGGTTTTAAAGATAACAAAAAATGGATTTAATTAAAACGGAATGATTCAGACATAATGACAGACCGTGGTAAGTCATTTCAAAATACGTAAGTATTTACCAGTCTAATTCAAGATCAAGAGAATAAATCTATGAAGGGATTATTTGGATTTTTCCTTGGAGTTACGGGTTATGGGTGAGGATGGTGTACAAGAGAAAGAATTCTTAGAGGCAGATAAACAGAGATGGGATGGGGAATACATTATTCAAATACTACTTGGAGAATACCAACCACGACAGGTAGTTAGAGTCTATGAAACGAAAATTCTTTCAGTATGGACAAGAATATATTACAATAATAGGGTAATTCCCACCCTCATACTTTTAGCCTATGGAATGGAATTCTGGAGAAGTCTTGTGTAAATGAAATACCCAATCGATGATACAGAATAGTAAATCAGAGTGGGAACATCATTCCCTAAAGACAAACTACTTACAAAACACCAAGAAAACAAAGGAATGAGGTATCAAGCCTTTCGAAACTCCCTGAATAGATACGAATACGGTAATGAAAACTACTTATCAAGAGTGAGGAACTTTCTAAGAACCCTTTTTCTTGAGATTTGGAAATGAGGGAATAGCTACCCACAATCAGTATAATCGCTACGACGGGTAGTTTAATCCATGGTGGTTACAAGAGAAAGAGAACTCGGCCACTAATCCATGACTAGAGATGCAGAGATAACGATAAAACTTACCAGGTGGTTAGATGGAGATCCACCTCCATCAAAGGAAGTCCTCACAATTGTTTCCCTTCACCAAGAAAAAAGAGTCATGGAGCTAGGTTTCCAGAGAACCTCCCCACGACAAGACAAAATTTCATTAACCTAGAGAACCCTTTCCTCAGAGAATGAAGGTTGCGGGTACAAAAGGCCATGTGATGAGGTAGACTTGGCACGTCCATATTGGACAACAGGTTAGGTGATGGCCTCGACTTTAGCATACACCCTGCCCCTTTAATGGCTTGGCCAGGATTTAGTTCTCATCAGACCTATCCCTTGGCATTCAATGGGCTATAGATTAAGGAAGCGTCTGTGCAACTCATGGAAGCCTTTAACCCTAAATCACTATGAATGTAGTTAATACAGTGTTTAGTTGATGTTACATATTGGACAGGTGGAGACGAGTGGGATTTCTAGCATGGGTAGAGGGTTATAGTATATCCATACACTAAGTTTACCTGGAAGTCCTTGCCTAACCACTACCCTTATCCGAATGCTTTTAAAATAAAGGGGTCTGATTATATTGTATTAAAACATTTCGCAAAGGAGTATAATCTAACTCTTTACATTTTACCTAAGTCCTTTTGATCGATTTCGTGTGAATATGTGTATAGTCTAACGCATCAGTCTTAGGCCAAAATTCCCAAAGTCGTTTGTAGTCTAAGCCTATTGTAATGGGTATATGTGTATAATTACAGAACTTTAAGTGGATATTGGAATGTGGAATATACACATCTTATAACATTGACTTGAAAACTTTAAGTTGGGTAGTAATGTCAGTCGACGACAACAAAGACTCTAGAAAACTTTTAGAGTTGAACAATATAACAGAAAAGCCTACCTTCTTTGAATATCGAATCTATTTAAGGATGAATGTATATAAAAAAGAAAATTTTATTTGGTAGTTTTGAGGTCTATTGCATCGTGAAGTGGATCCTAATCGTTGGCTGCAAGGAGGATATGTGGCAGCGGATTAGAGAGTTTGGGAAATAGAGGTTCAAAGAAATTGCGTGGAGCAAGCGCAATATTCGCGAAGTCACGAAGGTTGGATTAGAGTTGGACCGTCGGATCCAGGAAGACACATGAAAGAGATCTATGTGTTTCAGCAGAAAGTGTTTCAGAAGGAAACAAGGGTAGAGATAGGAATATCGTCAAAGCCTGAAGTTACGAAGAGGTTGGCCCGAGGTTATAGCCTGCGGTCACATAGAAAAAGATCCTAGTATTTAGAGTTAGTGACCACCAGTTAAATTTACCAGAGGCGCCAGAAAATGGTTGTGCGGGTAAATCAAGCCTGCGAGATAAAAAAAGGGGGCTTATGCAAGTTATTCCAAGGACTGTTAGAGGCTCAAAAATCCAATTCGACTTAAGTGTTTTGAAGATCCTTGACTGGGAGGTCGTAGAACCCCTAGCAGGGGAGGGGGATACATCAAGTGGTATCAGAGCCCACATAATTGATTTCTGTAGGAAAGAAGGAAGTAGTCTGATATCATCAAGTAGTATCAGATACATCAAGTGGTAGTTGTCTAAAGGAGAAATTTCAGCACAATGCCACCTAGAAGACGTACAGAGGCACCTATAGAAAATCGAGCTATGGAAAGGGGGATGAGAGACCTATGTGCAAGGTTAGATGCAATTGAAACATCACAAAGGAGAGCACTTGATGTTGGAGATGTCAGTTATGCAAAGAACGAAATAGTAGAAGTTGAAGAAGTTGTAGCAAAGGGTGTTGCGGAAGAATGCTTGTTGAAAGAGGTTGTAAAGTTAAGAGCTAGAGAAAAGATAGACATCCCAATGTATGAAGGAAACTTAGATGATGAATAATTGTTGGATTCGATAAGATCCATGGATAATTATTTTGACTATGAAGACGTTAATGAAGAGAAGAAGGTGAAACATGGTGTCACTAGATTGAAGGGACATGCAGCGTTGTGGTGGGATGAACTGTAGGCTGACAGAAGATGCAAAGGAAAGAAAAAAATCAAGAGTTGGGATAGAATGGTAGCCAAGATAAAGGATAAATTCATACCCAAGGATTATCAGATAAATATGTTCAGGAAGTTGCATAACCTGAGACAGAAAGGAATGACAGTGAAAGAGTACACAGAGGAGTTTTATAGGTTGAACATCAGGGCTAGACTGAGAGAGAAAGATGATGAAAAAGTTGTTAGGTATATAAATGGCCTGAGATATGAAGTCCAGGATGAAATCAACATGATTATAGTGAGAATAGTGGAGGACGCTTATCAGATTACATTGAAATAAGAGGAGAAGTTGGCTAGAAAATAGAGCTAGTGAATCAGAGGAAGAAGTCTAAACAGAGGCAAGGGAATTGCCCACCACAAGGCACAGAAGCCCAAGGGTGAGACTGAAAAACCACATAGTCACCCAGAAAGAGGAGGAACTTCTCGAGGGAGACAGAGTGGTGGAAGAAATTGTTTTCCTCGAGGAAGAGGAAGAGGCAGAGGAGGAGAACTGAAGTGTTATGCATGTGGAAAGATAGGACACATGTCTTGGGAATTCCCCAAGGGAAAGAAAGAAGGAGGAGGAGAAGCTCACATTTCGGAAGCATAGAAGCAGAATGTTGAAGAAGAAGGTGCATAATCTGGAAGATCTATGATGATGAAGAAAGTTCTCTTGAAGCAAGAGCCAGAGGTTGAAAATCCAGTGTAGAGGAACAGTTTGTTCAGAACTTCTTGCAAGACTAAAGATAGAGTATGCAAGATGATAATTGATAGTGGGAGCACTGATAACTTAGTATCCAAAAATATGGTGGAGAAATTGGAGGTGGAGAAAATTGCACATCCAAGTCCGTATAGAGTCTCATGGTTGCGGAAAGGTCACCAGGTAATGGTAACTAAACAATGCCTAGTTGAATTTAAAATAGGAGGATATAGAGATGAGATTTTGTGCGATGTGATTCCATGGATGTATGTCATGTTTTGTTGGGAAGAGCATGAAAGTATGACAAGAATGTCATTCATGATGGGAGGAAAAATACTTATACCTTGGAAAATAGTGGTAGGACACACATGTTGTTACCAATAGAGGAGAAGAAAGTAAAGGAAGAAACCAACACAAGTATACTCCTCATGAGTGGGAAGGAAATTCTGAGTGAAGTCAAGAAAGAACAGGAGATGTAGTTTGATGTGGTGAGGAAACCAAGGGTTATCCTTACAAGTACTTCTATGAACGATCTGCCTGAAGAAATTCAGGAGCTATTAGAGAATTTTTTTGACATAGTAGTGGATGAGTTGTCAAGCTCATTGCCACCCATCATGAGTATCAGCCATCACATTGATCTAATACCAAGAAAAAGTTTTTCGAACAAAGCAGTGTAAAGATTGACACCTCAAGAGAATGAGGAGGTAAAGAGACAATTTCAAGATTTGATGAACAAAGGGTTAGTCATGGAAATCTTGAGTCCATGCACAGTACCAACTGTGTTGAGTCCGAAAAAGGATGGAGGATGGAGAATGTGTACAGACTCAAGAGCCATAAACAATATCACCATCAGGTACAGATTTCCTTTACCTAGGATGGATGACTTAATGGATTGTTTGAGCGTACAAAATTATCTCTCAAAGATAGATATGAAGAGTGGATATCATCAGATAAGAATGAGATAAGGTGATGAGTGGAAAACAACCCTCAAAACAAATGAGGGGTTGTATGAATGGAATGTTATGTTGTTTGGATTAACAAATTCCCCGAGTACTTTTATGAGATTGATGAATGAGGTATTGAAAAAATTCATTGCTAAGTTTGTGATTGTATATCTAGATGATATATTGATCTTCAGTAAAATTGAAGAAGAGCATTTGAGACACTTAACATTAGTGATGAGGAGATTACAGCGGGAGAAGTTGTTGATAAATATGAAGAAGTCCTCTTTTATGAATACAGAGCTCATTTAATTGGGTTTTGTAATCTCTTCAAATGAATTGAATATGGATCCAGAGAAGGTGAGAGGAACCAGAGAATGGCCATCGCCAACAAGCATATTCGAGGTGAGAAGCTTCCATGGATTAGCAAGTTTCTATCAGAAGTTCATTAGAAATTTCAGTGGAATTTATACACCGATGCGGGATACGGTCAAGAAGAGACACAAGTCTTTCAAATGGACAGAAAAATCTGAGAAAAGCTTCAATATATTGAAGGAGAAGATAACAGAACCACTGATTCTGGTCTTGCCATATTTCAGGAAGATATTTCAAGTGAGATGTGATGCTAGCGGAGTTGCAGTTGCAGCAGTCTTAAGCCAAGATAATAGGCATGTTGCATATTTCAGTGAGAATATGAATGATACTAAGAGAAAGTACTCCACATATGACAAGGAGTTTTATTCCATAATTCAAGCCTTGAAGAAATGGAGGCACTACCTTGTTCCAAAAGAGTTTGTTTTGTATAGAGATAATCAAGCTTTACAATTCATAACCAGACAAGAGAAGTTAAATCAGAGACATGCTAAGTGGATAGAGTTTACGAAAAATTTCACTTTTGTCATTAAACATATTTTTGATAATGCTAACAAAGTTTTTAATGAATTGAGTAGGATATGTCTAATTCTGCAAGAATTTCAAGTGAAAACCTTAGGGTTTGAACACCTTAAGGAGATGTATTGTGATGACCCATATTTTAAAGAGGCATATGAAGCATGTGAAAATCATGTGCTCAAAGACATAATTCAATGGAGAGAGTATCTGATTCAAGATGGATTGTTGTTCAAATTTTTCCAGTTGTTCATACCAAAGTGTTCAATGAGAGAAAATATGTTGAAAGAAAAACATAGTGGAGGTCTAGCATGACATTTCAGCCATGACAAAACATTTGCACAGTTGAATAGTTCATACTATTGGCAAGGTATGAGGGAAGAAGTGAATAATTTTGTAAACAGATGTCATATTTTCCAGTATGCAAAAGGAAAGAAACCTAACACTGGATTGTATCAACCATTTCCTATTCCAGAGAGGCCTTGGGATGCAATAAGCATGGATTTTGTGTTGGGATTGCCAAGGACACAAAGAGGAAGGGATTCCATATTTTTGGTAGTTGATAGATTTTC
Organism: Picea sitchensis; assembly: GCA_010110895.2. Classification (NCBI taxonomy): domain Eukaryota; kingdom Viridiplantae; phylum Streptophyta; class Pinopsida; order Pinales; family Pinaceae; genus Picea; species Picea sitchensis. The sequence continues at coordinate 27,212 of SNQJ01S0083818.1, forward strand.
AAAGATGGCACACGGTATCCCATGCCAGGAGAATAATGATGCAACGCACATTGCAAACATGTTTTTCAAGGAGGTTGTGAGACTTCATCGATTTCCCAAGAGTATTGTTTCAGGCAGAGATACCAAATTTGTTGGTCATTTCTGGAGAACATTGTGGAAAAAATTGGGAACAGAACTATCCTTTAGTTCTGCATATCACCCTCAAATGGATGGACAAACTGAGGTGGTAAATCGAAGTTTAGGATATTTGCTGAGGAGTTTGGTCACTGAACATCATAGTCAATGGGATCAGATTCTAGCACAAGCAGAGTTTGCATATAATGAATCAATAAACAGAAGTACAAGAAAGAGCCTATTTCAGATAGTATTTGGGATGAAGCCAACAAGAGTATCAGAGTTGAGATATCTGGAGAAGAATGAATTCAGAAGAGTTGGAGCATAAGACTTCGCTGCAGAAATGCAGAAGCTTCGTAATCATATCAAAGAGCAGTTGCAGAGCAGCAGTAAAGAATAGAAACACAGAGTTTATCAGCATAGAAGAGACTTTCAATTTGAAGTGGGAGATCAAGTTTTAGAACATCCCAGGAAGGAGAGGTTCCGAAGAGGAACATATAACAAACTAAAGCTAAAGAAGATAGGACCATGCAAGATCCTAAGAAGATTTGATAAAAATGCTTATGAGATAGAGCTTCCAGAAGATGTGAGTATATCACCCATATTCAACATTTCAGACCTGTATCCTTACATGGAATATGAAAAAGAGTAAGAAGATCAAAAAGTGATCCAGTGGGAGAAGAAGATGCCTGTAGAAAAAAATCCACAGATAAAGAAGATCATAGATTAAAGAACTGGTAAGAATACTAGAAGGAAGACATATTTTGAGTATTTGGTAAAGTGGAAAGGACATCCAATAGAAGATGCTAATTGGGTAAATGAAGCAGATATTCAGAATCATGGAAAGTCAATGCAGGAGCTCATGGATAGGAGTCCATGATTTTTTTCTCGAAGGAGATGATGCAGGAGCATTTCTATCAAAGCATGAGTGGAAGATAGCTTAGCACACTAGCACGCATTTTGAAGAATGATTTTGAAATTAAGAAGGTATATCACACATATATCTTTAAAAGAATGTAATTTAAGAACTTCTTAAATGTTCAGGAATTGAACAATCGCATGAGATCGAAGGGGAATGTGTTTTTCTTTAATGTAGTAGCTTGCAGTACAGATTTGATGTGTTTTCTCTTATCCGTCTGTCACAAACATTTATTGTAATAAATCCTTAGTAGTTGAATGCTTTTATTTCAATAGGATAGAACTAACGTAGCTTGGAGGGAAAGCTCTGTGAGCTCTTTTGTATAAATAATGTATTGTTTCCCAAATGAGGTTGTTGATGGTTATTGTTGAATTTTAGTTGAGAGCCATTGAGAATTGTAGAGTTTCTGAAGAGCATGTATGAACCCATGTACATATAGCATTTGAATGAATAAAACAAAGAAGCATTGTTCTAAATGTCTGGTGTTATTGTGTCTATCTGAATGAATGAATGGTAGGATTTTTGTTTACTTCTAATTCTCTGTTATTTCTTGTTCTTATGTTATGAATGCGTTTACATGGTTGAATGTATGAATCTGTGAGAAATTAGATAAGTTTCAATTGTTTCTCTTCTATGAGCCTGTGCAAGGAGTGCAAAATGTCCGCAAGGTATGCGTTGACAGAGTCAGTTTCGACTTAGAAGATTAGAAGAGATAACGTGAAACTTTTGTATGAAAGGAGTGCATAAGTGTCCACAAGGTATGTGTGACAGAGTATGTCATGACTCAGAAAGTTCGGTAGAGATAGTTTGACAGTGTGTGTAGGAGGAACCGCGATCAGAGTCATATTGTTCAGGAGAAACAATTGAGCAAGGAAGAACTGTTGCAAGGAGTGCATAGTCGCCCTTCAAGAGCTAAGCTGAATGAAGTTTGTCGCGAGGTGTGCTCAGATTCGATATTTGGTTAGGTATCAATGTAGTCATTCTAGGAAGTTCTGAGTGTTGAGGTGGAGCAAGTCCAAGAGAGGTAACTTGGAGTTTGTATGCAAGTGTGCATATTGTCTACAAGGAGTGCGTGACAAAGTATTTTGACTCAAGAGATCAAGAGAGTAGCGTAAGTTTGTTTGCAGAAGGGTGCAAGGAACTGTCTCAAGGTGTGTGCAGTCATCCACATCGAAGCTAAGTCATGGAGAAAACCTGTTGCAAGGCATGGACGCGATCAAATTTGAATAAGTGTCAATGAAAACACCCCAAGGAGTGAGAAATTCGAGATAAGGACAATATCAGAAGAGGTAGCAGTGAGAATCCTTCAATAGAGTGGAACATGTTCAAGATTCCCCAAATTAACAAGCAAGATCTGTCCAGGAGGGAGCAGGATGATTCCAAACCATCATATCTGGGAGAGCTACATGGAGGTTATCCGTGAAGCATTTCGGCACTTCGTGGTTCGAAGTGTTTTGAAGTATTGTGAGAAGCGAGGTCACCAAAGTCACGAAATCGCGAAGTGGATCCTAATCATTGGTTGCAAGGAGGATACGTGAGAACAGATTAGAGAGTTCAGGAAATACAGGTTCAGAGAAATTTCGTGGAGCAAGCGCAATCTTCACGAATTCGTTAAGGACAAATTAGAGCTGGACCGTCACATCCAGTAAGACATGCAACAAAGATCTGTGTGTTTCGGTAAAAAGTGTTTCAGAAGGAAACAAGGGTAGAGATCGAAATATCAATGAAGCCCGAAGTTACGAAGAGGTTGTCCTGAGGTTATAGCCCACGGTCACAGAGAAAAAGAGTCTATCCTTTAGTGCTATCGCCCGCGAGTTAAAGTTACCAGAGGCACCAGAAAATGACTGTGTGGGTAAATCAAGCCTACGAGATAACAAAAGGGGGCTTGTGCAAGTTATTCCAGGGTCTGCTAGAGGCCCGAAAAGTCGATTTGTCTTAAGTGTTTTGAAGATCCTTGACCAGGAGGTCACATAACCACTAGCAGGGGAGGGGGATGCATCAACTTTGTACAATACTAAGAACAAATCTTAAAAGAGACATCCAAATAGTATATGTTTTGGTGAAGCGAGTGAGCTATCAATCCCTTGTTTATAAATCAATAGCCCAAGGGTTATCTCAATCAATTGAACCAAGTTTCCAATAGGGTGGCCATAGGTTATAACTTCAAATATAGTTGATTCTCTCGAGTTTACCAGTTTCTATTATGTCTATCAATTGATTCATCCTCCATCTAGATATTCCAGGGAAGAAGGGGCGTCCCATGAGATTTTCCTTGGAAAAAAAAAAAAAAAATTGTTGAAGATGCTAAGCAAGAAAACCAAAGAAAAGTGTGTCAAGGACTAATGAGTAAAATAATCCTTGATCTTTAATTTTTCCTTTCTTATTTTTAACCTCAATCCACCCCTTAGAGAACATTCCACGGGAATAACTATAAATCAAAATTCAAATTTATAGTATTCATATTATTGTCTTCTTATTTATCATCTAAGGGAAGATTCGATTCCTCAATCTACACTTCTAGGCATGCATTGTTATCCTTCTAGGAAACTATTCTTTGTCAATGTTTTGTATGTTGATCATCCTCATCATCTAAGTATGTTTGCTCACATGATTGCCAACATTTTGGTTTTGATTTGTGTATTTTTTCCTTTTTTTGGTGAGCTTGCACTTGAGGAAATGAATCTCGAAGATGCCTTATTTGTTGGTAGATCCGAAACAAAAAAGTTGTATTCTCATAATCCAAAACTTAAACCCATCTATAAATTTTCCTTTGTAGTATCATATTATTCGGTAGACCCTTTCTAATGTTGATCTCAACACATATGTGAAAAAATCCAATTTAATCCACTCAAGATCTATTTTTAAGTAACTACCCAAGGTACTCTTGATCTCTTCAAAGAGTGATAAATGCCAAAAATGTAGTGGCAACCTTTTGGGAGGCAAACCCAAATTGGTATGTTTGTGACAAACATAGTGGTAGGGATGAAATATAGGAACCATGGGGTGATGAAAATACCTACTCTTCCCCAGAACTAGGGACCTTCCTCAAAACATTTATGGCAATCAACAAGGTTTAGAAACTAAATAATAAAGAAATCTTTGAAGCATAGATATACATTTCAACTCTTTGTCTAAATTAAATGGATCCATCAATGGTACAAGTCTATAGGAGGTCAAAAACCAGTGAATCATAAAATAATGATAGATGATGCATAGAACAAGAGTATGTTTGTGACCTCCTACTCTAACAACTCCAACAATGCCACCTCTTATTATTTCTTTGCAATATATGCACTAGGAAAAGATGGGATTGAAGTCATTGAAGTGGATGATTTATTTCTAACCACATCCTTGAAAGAAACAAGCTTTGAAGTGAAGGAGCTCCATTTCCCACCAGTCCTCCATGCGAGCACAAAACCAAAGTGAGTGTTGTGCCCTTGCATATGTTGTAATTGAACCATAGTGAATGTTCATGAAGTTGTTTACCTATAAATAGAAGTCATTGTTGGTCCATAGGGATCCCTTGCATGAACTCTAGTTTTGTTCTTTATATCTACCACATAATTGATGGAATTCACCCACAAGATTAAGGTTTTCCCTATGAGATACTTAACCATGATTTGAAAGCCTATTATGAGATTAGAATTCTCTCGAATTAAGGCTGACCCAAAAAATTCATTGATAGCATTAATTTCATCAAACACTTTTCATGTAATCATTTTGTTAAACACTTAGCATGCATCCTTGTAATGAATTATGAGAGAAGAGATTGTGCTTAAGCTATTTGTAGGAAATTTCAACCATGGAAATCCTCTTGATGACCTCCCAAGCCTCAATGTTATGCTATGTGTTCCATTCACTAGTGCCCCAAGAGAACACCCACCCACTATCAAAAACAATATCTACAACTTGTACAATCTCCTCTAGGAGGATCAATGTGTTAGGCATATCGCAAAACAGTGCATCAACATAGTCCATATCAAGTTGCTACAACAAAATGTTGGTTCTTAAATGATGCTTGGTACATTCTAAAGAATCCACTAGTACTTGAACAAAACTCTGACCATATAGACCTCTCTTTCACTAGTAATTTCATCATTAGTGGTCAACTCCAACATTGCAAGATAAGTCATATGAAGATTCCTACCAAAACAATTTCTCTCCTACCTCACCCATTGCCCAAATCCAAGCCATTAGCAATATAACCTCCAACACTATCAGATTTGTCAACATTTATTATAATAACGATGCCATTAACAACCAAGGGTGTGCATATTTCAATCGGATCAAAATCCTTGGCGAGTCGACTCCATCCCGTCCTAAAGGCCTTGGGGTTGGCATTTACGGTGCTTCGGTTCAAAACTTGCAGTGTGAAAACCATGGCTTCTCTCTCTCTTTCTCTATTCCTTAAACACAAAAGTATCTATCTATCTACACACACACACACACACACACACACACCAAAGGATAACTTCATGGGATCCCCTCTTTCCCTAAATATCTGGATCATGGGCATCTCAACCACCAACCACAATAATGACCAGTAACCCCAAGTAACTCAAATAGATCTAAACATGTAACCTATGGAATCCCCATAAACTATATTCCTAGGGTGAATATTTCAACAAATTGAGCTAACCCTTGGGGCTTGTGTGTGTGTGTGTGTGTGTGTGTGTGTGTGTGTTTCTATGTGTGCGCTTGAAATCAATTGGGTCTAGTTTGGGTGGTTAATAAGAGAAGTTGTTATCATTTCCTCCCATGACTAAATCTCGTTTATGACATGTTTACCCTTTATAGGTCAATTGATGCTAGCAAGATATCAACAATCTCACTCTCACTTAAATACTTGAAAGTGGGATGAAAAGTTCCAAACATTTTTTATAACCTTAAAGCTTAATTCAATCAGTTGAACCATATATCTAAGACATAATCTACATGGAGAAATCTTAAATTTCATATTCAAATTTAAACAATTTCCTTTAGATTACCAATTTCTATTATCATTCAACCACCCTTTGTACAAATATTATAAAAAAGTGAGAAATCTCATTTAAAAAAAATTGGTATATATATATAATAATAATAAAATAACAATATGCATTTTCTTATCCATGATCCACGTAATGTATAAAGTTAATATCATCAACACAATCTATAAAGTTGATATCAAACACTTATAAATGAAATAAAATGAAATAAAAATAATCATAAACTTTATGCATCTTATCCATCTCGAATATCCAAATATAAAATAGACCTCATTTTTCTCAATGCAATAAATTAATGCAAATAAGGAATATTCTTTGTCATCTTATCTATATACTTATTTTGTCTTTTGTTCGTCGTCCTTGTGATGTGGAATTAAAATAATATATCCATAAAATGTTTATGTGTATATATATAGTACATTTAAATTCCTTGAAATTGGTAGTAATGGAGTACCTTACGCACATGTTAATGATATGATATGTTTAGATTCTTTTAAGCTGGTAGTAACGTGGCGCACATGTTAATGATATGATGTGATATATTTTTAATGTAAGTTTTTGTTAATGTGAAATATTTTTCTTTATTACATTATTTACCATATCAATGTCATAATATTTTATACATTCTTTCCCTTTTAGAATAAATATTTTAGGAACGGGATAAGTTTTTAAAAATAGATAATATCTTAATTAATTAATTTTGATAGATTGTTTTGATTAAAAATAGAATATAATCTTCCAAAACTTTATTATGTTGCAAGGTGTTTTTCATTTTGATAGATGGTTTTGCTTAAAAATAGAATATAATCCAAAACTTTATTATGTTGTAAGGTGTTTTTTATTATGAATTTTATGTTTTTAGATGGGATAGCTAGTATGTATGAGTTGCTAATTTTACTACTATTTATCAATCTTTTGAATTTCTAGCGAATCCTATCACCTTATTTTCTAAGGTTTTACTGTTGTTCTTATGTGCATCTATCAGATTTATTTCCTCCTTTAGTAGTTATTCTCTGTAGAATTTATTATCCACCTCTTTCACCAATTGTTCTTAGCACCATTGATGGTTTGTTCACCCCATTTACAGTGCCATCGATGTCTCCCAAGGTCTCTCGTGTTCTTTGCATTCCTTTGCAAGCTTTTTTAATGCTTCCCCACTCTCTTTTCACTAATTGTTGTTTGTAGCCTTACATCTTCATCGATTTCTCTGCTTGTTGGTCGACTTTCTTTCTATGTTGCTCTCTCATATAAGGATGGATCTCTTCGCCTTCTTTTTAATAGTGCATTTAAGTCATCCTTTCTAATTTCAACATAGAGTCTAGTCTAACATCATTATGTTTGTGTCAAATTTGCATAACAACATGTAGCAAACCTTCCATACCATCTTAGTAATTAAATATTACATATTCATTATTAAAAATATGTTTGGTTGGTGCATATTTCTTTCAAACATAGATCTCATATTTTAGTTGTACAACCCACATTTATCAAAATAACCATATAGAATATTAAATTATATATTAAAAAAATAACAGGTTTGCTTGGTTGTGTTCTAATAAAGAAGGTCAAAGAAAAGAATTTAAGAAAAAAAAACTTTTCCATTGCATTATTTTTTACGTGTTTTGAAATGAATTTTTCTAACTACAAATAAAATATTATTTCCCATCAAAATTTCCATAATTGCAAAACAAAACTAAAAATATATAGTTTTTCCATCCCCTCGAAATCCATATATGCTATTTTTTTCATTCCTTTTCTAATTACAGTTTCCCTAACTTGTTTCAAAGGTTCTGATAGTTGCACAATGTTTGCATCCTTGATTGAAAAATCCATCAACTAATCATGTATCATGTCCAAATCATGTTTCAGTGATCAATATTTCATTTAACCATAAGTCTATACCACATTTATTAATATGGTCATATAAAATTAACAAGTTTGCATGCCTATGTTCTATATATTAAAAAAATTAACAAGTTTGCATGCCTATGTTCTATATATTAAAAAAATTAACAAGTTTGCATGCCTATGTTCTGATTGAGAAGGCCAAAGGAAAAAAATCCCATTACAATATTTCTTACCTATTTTAGAATTAAATTTTCCATGGGCTATTATAATTATTGATATTGTTATCGTTCCAAGTGCAAATAAAAGGCTTCTTCCCATCCAAATTTCCAATAATTCATATATATATATATATATATATATATATTCTAAAATATTATTTTTCCATCCCCTACAAATATGTACATGTTTGTTTTCCTTCTTGCCCTTGCAACCTTCCTTACTTAAAAGGTTCCAGTAGATACATAATGTCTACATCCTTGACTAAAAATGGCATCAACTTATTTCTAAGCATGTCCATTGACATACAACCATTTTTACAAATTTTTCCCTTGATGTTGTGCATTCTTTGCAGAGTTCAAAATTGTGATATTGTATTTCTTTATATAATGGGACACATATGCAACACATTATGTTTCCAACACAATTCAACGAAGTTGTTGCAAAAAGGGTTCTTCAAGCGGGTTCTATTATACTACGCATAGGCTAGAAATGTATACAATTGAAACATTCCATGTGAGTTGTTTATATCCTTCCCTTTTTTACGTAACAGGCTTCTACTTTCACATGCATCCTACTCTCCTTTTATTTTTTCTAAATTCCTTCTTTGCAACAAAACTTTCTTAATATTGGACCTGAAGTTCATCATTGCCATAGGGACCATAATAGACATTCCAATTGCTCGGGTGCTTCCACCTCACTACCATTCACATCAAGCTCCTCATCATTCCAAGAACCATTTCTTGTCTCACATGGTTGTCTACCCTGAATCCCTTCCTCTTCCATCATACATACAATTATTCCAATCACAACATTGATCCCCTATCATACAAATTGGGAAAATTGGGAAATAAAGGGTCATGTTGAATTAAAGAAAACCCTTCATCAATTCAAGAACCATGAAGGGTATGGAAAGGTTTTTGGATTTGACTTTTGATAAATTATGGGAGGGGAGATACATAACATGTTCTTTATCGTCTTTGTTGATTTTTTATACTCAAAACCATACTAGTGATGTCTACATTATCTCCAAGGCCAATGTCAAACCAGCTAATAAAAATTTTAACCATCTAAATAATGACTTGGAGTTATTCTTGCAACCCATATACTTAACACAACATTGCCCAATTGATGATAGATCAATTCCTCAACACCATTTCAATTTCAAGTCAATCAATGAAATCATCTCAACATCGATCAATTCTATGGTTGACATTATTAGTGTTGTCACTAGAACTTTCCCTAGCTCGCTATGTACATAGACAATATGGCTCAAACATTATGAATAAATCATTCCATCTAAAGGACATGTATGGCTATAGCATGTGGATATGAGGTTGAGGAGAGAACATTACCATGTGGAAGGAAAAGAACTTGAAAATTTGTGCTCTGAATTAGCCCAGCCCATCCTAGAAATCAAGGGAGGTTGTGTTGTTGAATCCTTTGGTAAGACTATAGGGACTATATTTGAAGCTAGAATTCTTATAAACTTATATATATAAGAGGTAGATACATTCAGAATATGGTCTGAAAAAGAGGTCTTACATGCTTCGTCCCTATCCTTAACTATAAGATATCCCACTATGCCAATTGAATCAAACAAAATAAGAACAATTATTAAGGTGATTAGCATCGCTTCCTTTGAAAAAAAAAGACGGATTTTACTGGAGACCACCATTACAAAAATACATACGTTTGACTTATATTACCTTGTGTTTCATTTATTAGTCAATGGAAGGAAATACATCAAGAAAGTATTACGCATTTCTGACAATAGTTGATATCGTCCCAAATGCAATGTTGATCTCTCTAAATGTGAGTATAGGTACTTTCTTAAGATGGACATTTAGGACTACATAGGATAATTGTCCTCTATGAATGTTTTCAAAGATGTTGCAATGAAACTAATGGGGGAGAGGGAAAAATATTTGCACTTGTTATCTATAGATCTAGAAGCCATTTGTTGGATCATGTTGTCATTGATGCCAATGTTTTGATTGATTGATGACAAGTGATTGATTGATGCCAAAGGATTGATTGATTGATGATGATTGATGTAATGTAATATGTATTTTCCTTGATAAGAATGCATAGATGAAGATGGATCAATGAGTTGTCATTGATATGAAGAAGATGAATCAATGAGTTGTCATTGATACATGATGAAGATGCATCGATGTGGTTTCATTGGTATATGATGCATTGTTGGAAAAATGTATAGATGACTCATTATTGTCTTATCATGATTGACAGGGTGCACAAATGAATGGACTCCAAAGTGGTCCCCTTATGGTGAAAGCACTCATGGGAAGACGCTTTGTGGATTGAGTTATCCTAGAAGAATGGTTGGAGGACCCATGCTTTCATTATTATTTTATCATGATTGATAAGGTGAAAAAATGGATGAACTCCAAAGTGGTCCCCTTATGGTGAAAACCCTCATAGGAAGATGCTTTGCAGATTGATTTATCCTAGAAGAATGGTTGAACGACCCATGCTTGTATGTGGAATAATGAGATGAAGATTAAGGAAATTGTTGGTGAAACTATCCTAGATGGATAGTGCTTGTCATGTCATTTCCAGTGGTATGTGGAATGTCACATAAATCCTCATGGTTTGAGAGTTATGGTCTTACGAAATTGAAGGACCCCCATATGAAGGCTTGAAGCCCACAAGGTCAAAGAAGTCAAAGTGCTTGAAAAGAAGAAATCATTATTTAAATGATAAAGTAAAGTGACAAAGTCAAGGTGGATTATTTAAATAATAA
>SNQJ01S0083818.1:38073-68122 GCA_010110895.2 Picea sitchensis
TTGTCAAATCATGTAAACAAGTCATATCAGAAAAGGAAGATTTATTCACAAGCCTGTTGCAAATGGACTTAGTCGGAACTACCAATGAGGTTCAATATCCAAACTTAATTCTCAAATCGTTTTCAATCACCAAAGAAGCCTTCCAGGAACAAGTTGATATTTTAAAGGGGTTGTCTTTCAAAAAAAAAATCGTCATAATTCAACATCGTCTAGATGAGCACGAGCGTTGGGTACTGGACTATGCGACACACAATGAAGAAATTGAACAGAATTTGCATAGTATTTCAATGGATCTAAGGAAATTAGAAAAGGACCTTTACGACATATAAATCTGGGATGAAATCAACACAGCCCCCATGAAAAGCCACATCGAAGAATGGTTCCAACAGAGAATGGACAGCCTCATCCAGGAAGGGAAACAACTGATCAATAGGACTCCACCGACCATCGACGACTGCAACAAAAACACGTTGACTTCATATTAAGTCTATACTGGCATCTTGTTGTCTTTATCAATCCACTTTAAGTCTATGTTGTCATCTTGGTTTCTTTATCAATCCACTTATGACCTCTTTAACTAGAAAACTATAACCAAAGACTCATAACTTCCAATTTCTTCTTTTCAGGTCTTCCTCTCTATCGTCACTCACTTCTTCTTTCGACGTTCCTAATTCTTGTAGTTATTTGTTTTTATGGTCCGAGGGAGCCCCAATCCTAGTCTATATGACAAACACATTTAAATTTCCAGAAACATGTAACAGACATTATTGATTTTTTATAAATTCCAAAGAAAATTGATTCGACAATGCCTTTATTGTATACTAAATTTTGGGTTTCCAGGAACCTTTCTTGTTTGTTCCAAAGAAAACTAATTCAGATCTGCTACATTTCTTGTGTCCTATTGTATGCTAATTTTTTTTGTCTTTAACGACATTGTTACTATTCTATTGTATGCTAACTTTTTGGGTGTCCAAGAACCTTTACTTTGATAGATTTTGATTTCTCTTATGTCCATAACCCTTTGCTTTCGAGAAAACTAGTTCGGGAATGCTAATTTCTTTTTGTTTTCCTCCACGAAACTATGTAACAGACGTTATTACTATTCTATTGTATGCTTTTAAATGTTGATGTAATTTCGAAAGATATGTAACAGACATTATTTATTTTATAATAAGTTTCTATACTTCTCAAGTCCGCTTGTTAATGTGTATGTCACGGAACTCTTGGTGTTGTTTTTAGGGCACGGAACAACAGAGGCCCATTTTTTAGCCCGCCAGCCCGAGAACCCACGATCCAAAAACTGCCTAAGTATGGAATCAGGGCTCCGTGCATGCTCTATAAAACATGTGCAAAGAAAACTAATTCGGCAATGCTATATTTTTTTTGTCCAAGAAAAGCCTTAGTTTTAAAGCAAACTAAATGTAACACATGGTATTACTATTCTATTATATGCTTTTAAATGTTCATGTAATTTCCACAGATATGTAACAGACATCATTAATTTCTAGTAAATTTGTAGAGTCTGCAACTCCGTGTCTCATTTTGTATATCGCAGAACTGTCAGTGATATCTTTAGGGCACGAAACATCAGAGGCTCAAATTTGAGCCCACCAGCCTGAGAACCCGCGAATGAGGGCATAAATTTCTATAGTTCGCAAGTCCGCTTGTCAATTTGTATGTTGCGGAACTCTCGGTGCTATTTCTAGGGCACGAAACAACAAAGGCCCATTTTTTAGCCCACCAGCCCGGGAACCTGCGATCCAAAAACTGCCTACGTATGGAATGAGGGCTTCGTGCATGCTCTATAAAACGTGTGCAAAGAAAACTAATTTGGCAATCCTATATTTTTTTTGTCCAAGAAAAGCCTTAGTTTTAAAGCAAACTAAATGTAACACACGTTATTATTATTCCATTATATGCTTTTAAATGTTCATGTAATTTCCACAGATATGTAACAGACATTATTAATTTCTGGTAAATTTGTAGAGTCCGCGACTCTGCGTCTCATTTTGTATATCGCGGAACTGTCGGTGCTATTTGTAAGCCACGGAACATCAGAGGCCCAATTTTGAGCCTGCCATCTCGAGAACCCACGATCCAAAAACTGGTTAAGTATCCAACAAGGGCATAAGTTTCTATAGTTCGCAAGTCTGCTTGTCAATTTGTATGTCATGGAACTCTCGGTGCTATTTCTAGGGCACGGAACAACAAAGGCCCATTTTTTAGCCTGCCATCCCAAGAACCCGCGATCCAAAAAACTATGGAATGAGCTCTCCGTGCATGCTCTATAAAATGTGTTCAAAGAAAACTAATTCGGCAATGCTATATTTTTTTTGTCCAAGAAAAGCCTTAGTTTTAAAGCAAACTAAATGTAACACACGTTATTACTATTCTATTATATGCTCTTAAATGTTCATGTAATTTCCACAGATATGTAACAGACATTATTAATTTCTGGTAAATTTGTAGAGTCTGCAACTCCGCATCTCATTTTGTATATCACGGAACTGTCTGTGCTATTTGTAGGGCACGGAACATCAGAGGCCCAATTTTGAGCCCACCAGCCCGAGAACCCGCGATCCAAAAATTGGCTAAGTATCCAATGAGAGCATAAGTTTGTATAGTTCGCAAGTCCTCTTGTCAATTTGTATGTCGCAGAACTCTCGGTGCTATTTCTAGGGCACGGAACAATAGAGGCCCATTTTTTAGCCTGCCAACCCGAGAACCCACGATCCACAAACTGCCTAAGTATGGAATGAGGGCTTTGTGCATGCTTTGTAAAACGCGTGTAAAGAAAACTAATTCGGCAATGCTATATTTTTTTTCTCCAAGAAAAGCCTTAGTTTTAAAGAAAACTAAATGTAACACACGTTATTACTATTCTATTATATGCTTTTAAATGTTCATGTAATTTCCACAGATATGTAACAAACATTATTAATTTTTTGAGAATTTGTAAAGTCCGCAACTCTGTGTCTCATTTTGTATATCGTGGAACTGTCGGTGTTATTTGTAGGGCACGGAACATCAAAGGCCAAATTTCGAGCCCTCCAGCCCGAGAAAATTTGTAGAGTCCGCAACTCCACGTCTCATTTTGTATATCGCGAAATTGTCGGTGCTATTTGTAGGGCGCTGAAAATCAGAGGCCCAATTTTGAGCCCACCAGCCCGAGAACCAGCGATCCAAAAACTGGCTAAGTATCCAATAAGGGCTCTGTGCATGCTCTATAAAATCTCGTCCCCATACTTTATAAAACTACAAATTCCGTATGTTGTCCAGGAACCTATAATTTCATAAATTTCAATTTCTTTTGTGTCTAGGAACCCTTGTTTTAAAGATAACTAATTTGGTAATGCTAAATTTTTTGTGTCCAACAACCTTTCAAATGTTGATAATTTTTTATATTTTTCAAGAAGAACTAATTTGGGAATACTATGTTCTGCATGCAAACCGCATGTATTTCAACTTTCTAACCACGTGTCTGTACTAGGTCACATTTACTCTCATCCCAAGCTAACAGGGACTACGCTGCCATGCAGCACTTGTTATTCTTATTATTTGATTTTTAGTCAATAGTATTATTGCATTTACCTAAAACCCTCAAAACATTTTATCTTAAAAAAAATATTCATTAACTTTAACATTGAAATCCAATTGGGTAAATACAAATAATATCTAATAATGAACTAGGAGGATTTGAGAGTAATAAGTTCTTGAATCTAAATAAAACTTTAAAATACATAAAACTCAACCTAATAAAAATAAAACATAGTGTTGTTGTAACATACTAGCATAATTAAAGACTTTCCACCTTATTGTATTTGGAGGCATATAATAAAAGAGTTTTTACCTTATTGTTCGTGATTCTTGAGATACATTAAAATTTATAATTAAAAAAAGAGAGGGATTTTTTTTTAACTTCAAATTAAAATGAAACATTTAAAATTAAATAAAACTTTTTTTTTTAATTAAAATTTAAAAAAATAATTCAAATTAGACTCTAATATATAGATTAACCAAAAAATAAAAAAACTATTAAGAATAAAAGTTTTTATCACTTTAGGGTTTTATTGTAAGTTCGTTTTAATTTAATAAAATACATCTACTATTCCTATTGATTAAACTCATACAAAGTTTTGAGCTCCAATGCTTTCTATTTTTATTACAATAAATCTGTGTGTGCCTCTCATTTTCTTCGTAGTGTTGTCCTTTCAATATGGATCTCATTTGCACGAAGTTATAACTACATATGCACCAACATTAATGATGAAGAAGCTTTAAGAGGAGAAAAATGTATCTTTCCTCTGTGATTTAGAATAATGTCTAGAGCATCTATGGGTGAAAAGAAATGACCAAAGCTGAGTTTTAACTTTTAACTTCCTATGACTAAGATCATGCATTTTTTAATTTCGAAACTAATTAAATAAAGCCTAAATAATAAGGAAAAATAAAACAAAAATATTCTGGAAAATTCCATCATACTAACTTATGAATTTCCTCAAATTGAAACATTTATAGAATGATATAAATATGCATTTCCTTCTACTAGAATACTTCCTAGCAAGTTGCACTTCTATGCATTTCTCATTACAACAAGTGCAAGGATGAAAACTATATACAAAAATGAAAGTTCATGTGTGGTTGCAAAAGGGAAAGTCATATATGCTAGAATAAAGGACAATTTCTCTAGCATACAAGAGTGATATTTATTTATGTATGAATAAGAAATTATTATCAAAAGATTTGAATTATGTATAACATATTTCATAAAATGATATATCCATTAACACAAGACTTGCCATCAATCGCATGTAGGGGGGATTAGCTAAGTTTCTCATTCTTCCTAAGTTTTCAGTAGATGATCAGTGCTTACTTGTTTCCTTGGAAATAAGTACATCTAAAGTGGTAAACTCATTGGTATTCTCATATCTAGCTTTAGTCTCACCACCAAGATAATCAAACAAAACATTTATAGAAGTAAGGTTGTGGGGATTGCATGTACTACTAACAAAAGGGGATTGTGTTGCCTTGACAAGATTTATTAAAGGTGTTGAAGAGACAGTTGGTGTTGTGAAGGTTGTAGTCTATGTGGTATTTGAATATGGAGGAATAAAAAATGGGGAAGTAACTCTCTAGGCAACAACCCATGTACAATTGATCGAGAGAGGAATGGGTGAATATTGATGGGAATTAGAATGTCAACAAGTCACCCACATACAATAAATCATCAATGCAAGCAACAATGTTGAAAACCAAACTCTCCAAGACCCTTGAGTAGCTTTCTAAAATGAATTGGCCAACATCTTACAAACAACCACACCACAATAATATTTGATTGTTTCCACCACAATAATGTTTGATTGTTTCCCAAAGAGTTTCCAACGCCACACATGTCATTTTAATTCTAATTTATCTCATATAAATAATATAATATTATAAAAAGGTTAACCGTAAATGACAAACCATTTTTATTCAATAAATATTCCTTGAAACCTCATATAATAAATATGAACATTTCATGCTAACAAAATCTATGATGCATAGGATGACCACTCAAAAGCGGCTTTTGAACTAAATCTATAATCACTTTCAATTAAATCTAAATAGATTAAGATTATCGATAAAATTGTATTAATAATTAAATATCGATATACAAAATTATATTACTATATTTCTATTATTATTGTAATGTAATATAAAATTAAATTAAGTAAATCATTCAATTTGTTTATTGCTAGTTAACATGAATTAAACTCATTATTAAAGTGAAAGTGCTCCTTTAAAACATGATATGACTTGCTATAGAACTTTAAAAATGTGGGTGTTGAGTATGATGAGGAGAAAAGAGATGTAAATAGGTACTGAGTGAACTTTAAAAATGAGGGTGTTCAAGTATGATGAGGAGAAAACAAATGTAATTAGGTAGTGAGTGAGGAAGAAGTACATTCTCTAGAAAAGGTCGTTTCGAAGGATGAAATCTTTGAGATTTTAAGGGGATTTGCTAAGGACAAAAGTCCCGGTCCAGATGGATGGACTATTGAATTTTTCTTAAAAATTTTCGAGTTGGTTGGACAGGACTTGTTAGATATGGTTGAAGAAACAAGAAACATAGGGGAGGTTATTAGTTCGATTAATTCAACTTTTCTGATATTGATTCCCAAAGTTAATAGCCCCTCTTCCTTCAGTTATTTTCATCATATTGCACTCTGTAACTTCTGTTACAAGATCATTGCTAAAGTTATTGCAAAGAGAATTGAGCCAATTTTGTCTAGATCACTTTCAAAAGAGCAGCTGGGTTTTCTTAAAGGAAGACAAATACTAGATGCAATCGGTATTGCACAGGAATGTTTACACAACATTAAAAATAAAAAAATTACAAGCCATAATCCTGAAACTTGATTTTAAAAATGCCTATAATTGTACCAATTGGGATTTCCTAAGGTTAATTCTGCTACAATGTGGCTTCGGGCTACCAACAACCAATGGATTATGGCTTGTGTAACCTCTACAACATATGCAATATTGATAAATGGAGAGGCTTCCAACTTCTTCAAGAGCAGCAGAGGACTTAGACAGGGTTGCCTATTGTCATCCCTTCTTTTCATCCTGGTTATGGAAGGTCTTAGTCTTTCTTTAAAGAAAATGCAAGCTGATGGTACTCTAACGGGGATAAAGGTCTCCAGATTGATAAAGGTTCTACATCTTTTATTTGTTGATGGCATCCTTATAATGTTTTTATTGCAGAATGGGAGAAAATCCAATTTATTCTCCATGTTTTTTGTCGTGCTTTGGGCATGGTGATAGATGTTTAGAATTTAGTTTTCTTGCACTCGGGATTCTCTCCGGAAACTCTATTGTCATTAAAAGACTTACTCCTTTTCTCCTGTAAAGAGATTACGATGGGTTTTAAATATCTGGGGTATTTGTTGAAGCTAGATAGTTATAAAGTGGAGGATTGGCAATGGATTTTTGATAAGTTCGAGACCAGGATTAATCATTGGTGTAATATAAGGCTCTCCTTGGGGGGACGCTTTGTGTTAATAAAAGAAGTTTTAGAGAGCCAACCAGTCTACTGGTTGGCCCTTGCTCATATATCAATTTCGGTTCTCCACAGGATTCGCAAGATGAGTATTTCTTTCCTCTGGTCAGGAAACAAAAACAAGTGAAGTTATCATTTATGCAGTTGGCAATCTATAACAAAACCCAAACACTATGGAGGCTGGGGCCTGCGGAATATCTTTGTTTTCTACAGAGCTTTGGCAACAAACACCTTATGGTGAGCTTTGATGAAGCCAGGTATTTGGCAAAGGTTGATCAAGGACAAATATTTTCTGCATGGATCGGTGTTGACATGGTTGCGATCGGTGGATGTGGTCACCTCCTTTGGATCTGAGTCTTGGAAAAATATTTGAAATACATTACCAATTATACTTCAATGGATGGCTTGGAAGTCGGGTTCGGGACACTCTATATCAGTTGGGAAAGATGTCATCTTAGGACTGGGACAAGACTCTTTTTTAACACAGAAGTTGGTGAACAGATTTAACCAAAGGAACATTCATCTCTTATATCAAGCGAGTCGGGTCATGCTGAGGGGCACGATAGGCTCAAGTTGGATTAGTAGTGCTGAGTTGGGTCTAGTTGAGGATCTTGCAGCGGAATGGGATAATTACAGGCATTATTTGATTGATTTGGGCATCTTTTTAGTGGATAGGCCAAATGAATTAATTTGGACAGGTGGTGATATGTTGAGGGGCACGATAGGCTCAAGTTGGATTAGTAGTGTTGAGTTGGGTCTGGTTGAGGATGTTGTAGCGGAATGGGATAATTACAGGCAGAATTTGATTGATTCGGGCATCTTTTTAGTGGATAGGCCAGATGAATTAATTTGGACAGGTGGTGATATGTCGGGACAAATTTTTGTTAAGAATGTTTACGAAGCCCTTTCTAATAAATTATGGAGATACAAACTAGGGGGTTGGAGGAGGAAACTCTAGAAATGGGATTGCCCATTGAAGATAAAGCTTTTTGTCTGGCTCTTAGCTGAAAAACAAATCTTAACTTTGAAAAATTTGCAGAAAAGAGGATGGAAAGGGCCAGGATTATGCTATCTGTGCAAAAATAAGAGAGAATCAAGTAAACACATTTTTTTTAATTTCTCCTTTACTATATCAGTTTGGGAGGAAGTGAAAAAGGCTCTAAATCTCACTTATAGTTGGATTGGCATATCGGTGAATGAATGTTTCCAAAACTGGGCAACTCAGAATTTTAATTTAGAAGCTCTTCCTGCTTATATATGCTGGAACATTTGGTTGGACATAAATAAGTCTATCTTTGAGGAAGGGACCCCCTCTATTCAGAGAATTATTTATCTTTCTCTCGGAGCTTTGGGCAAAATGGGGAAAAATCATAAAGTTTCTATCCCTAGGCTTACATCTACAATCCTTCCTGTAGATAAAGCTCTTGCTTGGTTTGATGGGGTTGCTCAACAGAATGACAATCTTAGTGGTGTTGGCGGTGTCTTAAAGATAGATGAACATAAGGAGTATAGATGGACTTTAAATTGTGGAAGGGGAACTAATTCCAGGGCAGAGCTCATGGGAGCTTGGTCTACTTTGACTCTTGCCTCAAGACTTACAGTTTATGACATACATGTTATGGGGGATTCCAAGATCGTCATCGATTGGCTAAATCGAAAAGGATCGCTAAAGGTAGCAAATTTAGATGGCTAGAAGGATAGAATTTCTGAACTCCTCCCTCTTTTTACATCTATCTCCTTTGCGCTCCTTTGTGCACATATAGGGAAGAAAACAAAGCAGTTGATTGTCTATCCAAAAAGGATCTTTATATTTGTCGAGGGAGAATTGCCTACAATCAATGGGTAGGAGGCCATGAGGGCCCTACACTCTTTTTAAATATGTATTGATGATCAATGAGACTTCCTTAGAGCACGTAGATATTTTGGGTATGTTGTTCGTTTTCGTTTCCCTCTTTGATAGAGAGTATTTTTTCCTTGATAATAGTTCTTTTGGTAGCCTTGCCGAAGAAGACATCCTTGATAGTTTTTTGGATTTTGACTCGATTATATGATTGTCTCCTATATATTGGGTCTTCCCATAAAAGGGACGTCTATGCTAGTGATGTACTAATTTTGTAAACAGATTATATTATTATCAGTATAATGTGGAATTTTCAGTGGAAAAAAAAAGTAGCTATTACGCTAGTATACTGAAAGAGATGTTGACATGTTTGTGGGTGGCAGGCCAAAATAAAATAAAAATTAATTATAATTTTTATTATAGAACTTTAAAAATGAGGGTTTTGAGTATGATGAGGAGAAAATATTTTTTTTTATTAGAAATTTTTTGTTAACGTTGAATTTTTTTTGGGTAAGTATGTAAACTTAAACATTGTTAAACACGTGGTGTTTTAAAGTTTTCACTATAAAAATTTGATTATGAAAATGTTACGAGAAGTGCTTCTTGTAATCACATTATAATTTAAAAATATTAAAAAAATTTATGTTGTTAATGATAGTAAGAATGATTGGTGCATGTGGGAAGGTTGCTCTCATCATGGTAGTGATTGTTTGCATCTTCAATCATGCTTGCAAGTGGTTAATGCATCTAGATATTTGTTCAACTTTTGTGTTATTTAATTGTGCGGGTTTTTATTATAGCTAAAGGGTTTTATGCAATATTTCATTCTTGTTATGTTGGGTGTTATTCAAGGTGGTAGCTTTGGTGCATTATTCATGTTGCTTCGATTTTTTCCAGAATTATGGTGAAAGACAATGTCGGAAGTTGGAACAGAAAGTTGGGCATGTTGAAGGAGGAAATTGGGGATTTGTGCACACATTCGTACAGACTATGCAAATCCAATTCAGTGGGCTCTCATCCCAGGTCCTCATTGTTATGGAATTCGCAATGTAATAGCATCAAAACATCCAGCAACTCCAGGATGAATGTGTTGCATCGAGGACTCAAATAGAGGAACTTTGTCTTTGACGAGATCATGGTTCATCCTCTAAGTCAAGTAATGGCATTTTTTAAGCGGCCTCATCCCCAACAAAGGTACCACTAGAGTTGGATCTAAATGCTCCTACTCCATACTCTAATTGAAGTTCCTCGGGTAGAAAGGGCCTCAACATATCTATATAGTTTATGCTATGGTTTTTCCCTCTTATCTTGGAAGCATTTTGTAGAATTTATACAATTCTTCACTTTGGGAAATATCCAATTTTAGAACTCTCTCCTTTGTAGCCTCTAGGCTTTTCTATATCTAGGCTGAGCAATTCAAAAACTTACTTTTTGAATTTTGGACATCTTATATCATTTTGGCATGTTCACAAGTTGTTTTAATTAATGAAATTTTCCCTTATTACCATCAAAAACATAACAATGAGAATAATTATTTAGTATTAACCTTCACTATATAGGTGGTCATCATTTCATCTCATTGTTATGACAATTTTTTCTTCATAATTTGATCAAAATATAACTGAAATATTCAATTCAATTTAAAATTATGATTTTAACAATTACAAATTGATAATTTGGATTAATTTCAAATCTCGAATCTACCCAAATACTCAATACAAATTGATATTTGTACCATTCTTTATCTACCAAAGATAAAATATATGAAACAATTTAAATACTCATATCAAATATCAAATACTAGCACCAATACCGAACCTTCGATTCAAAAACAAAAACACCATAACTATTATAAAACATACACTAATTTATATTTTATATAACATATAATTAAGATAAATACCAACTACCATGCATGATATTCCACGGTCTTATATGTCAAAGTATTGTACCACATTCCTCACCGAAAAAACACGTCACTTTTCATGCGAAAGAGACTCCGTAAGTTAAGTCGAGTCAATAAATAAATCTACTTTGAAGACACGGAATATTCTTTCATACGATCCCTATTTCTTATTTTAAACTTTTCTTTTGTTTTTTCTTAAAAAAAATAAAGGACGTGGATGTAATTAGGTAGCTATTTCACTAGTACACTGGAAGAGATGTTGAGATGTATGTGGGTGGCCGGTCAAAATAAAATAAAAATTAATTATAAGGAAGAGATGTTGAGATGTATGTGGGTGGCCGGTCAAAATAAAATAAAAATTAATTATAATATTTATAATGGAAAAAATTAATATTAATTATTATAATAAACATTTTTTATGTAATAAAATTGATAGAGAATTTTATTAAAAAAATCTATGGTAAAGTTATAAAAATAGTATTTACATAGTTCAAAGAAGACCTGTGAAATTTCAAAATCAAGCTAAACCATAGTATTATTTATCACACTGCAAACCAAAGTCTCTGAGTCTGACTCAAAACTGCTAAGTACTTTCACATACAACCTATAAAAAATACCAAAGTACCAAAAAACTAAAACAGAGCATATAGATTAGTCATTTGTTGAGTGGGACTCATCCTGCACTGCTCCTAAAGTGTGCAGTGGCGAATTTAAATCCGGTATTTGCTTGAGTGGTGTCTAAGACGAAGCGACATTAGAGATAATCGAGCTTGAAATTGACCTTACTGGAGAAACTAACCTGAAAGCAACTCCAAAACCTCTAGGCCAATTACATCAACTTCATCTCTCAATTGTTGAATTCCCTATCGTTGCTTAACAGTTTTCCAATGAGGAGGTATTATGAAGACTAATTTAAAACGAATTGACTCCATTATTGCCAAAAAGTTTAAAGTAATCTTGAATGAATTCATAATAAACATTTTTAAAAATAAATAAATTATCATAATTTTATTTTGGTTATTTAAAAAATATGGATATATTTAGTTATTAATTTTTTATAATATAAAATATAGATGGTAATTTTTTATATCATAAAATAAGGATGGTAAGTTATTTTGTGGTTAGTACCACTTTAAAAAAAACTTGCAAAACCTTATTACAAAGAAGTATTTACCCCCAAGGCATACATTATAAATTTTCAATACTTTATTTTTCAAAATATTCACCCCTTTATTATAGCCTCTATATCCTGGTTCTAAGAAAACCTTGCAAAACCTTATTACAATGAAGTATTCACCCCGAAAGCATACCTTATAAATTTGCAATATACTTTATTTTTCAAAATGTTCATCCCTTTATTATAGCCTTTATATACTTGTTCTAATAGTTGCACACAAGTTAAAATCCCTAGTTTCTCATTAATGATAACAAGTTGAAAGGTTAACATAAAGAAAATAAAATATTAAAGATTAAGTTATTAATCATTTCAAGATTACTATAATGGTTAATTTTGTATGACAGAGGTTTTTTTTTTTCGATCGGGTCAACAATAGGACTTGAAGCCATTACAACATGTTACTTGAGGAAACTGAATGTGAAGGGGGAGGATCATAATCATTCCTCACAATCACTAGTTAAACCTGATTGATACGTTAGAGGTTTTAATTTATTTATATAATATTGTTAATTTATAATTATATAAAATTTAATTTAATAATAAGATTATTGTGAACATATTTTAAGTTTAAAGAGTGAGAGATGCAAAAAATTGTATATGATCTTGAGGATAAAAAGTCAAAACAAATTCTTATTGGAGTTTAGGAAAACCAACTAATAATCAAGCTAAGACGTTGGCCCCTTTTCAAGGGCTGAGGTTGTTAGACTCATGGAAAATAAGAAGTCTTTTAGTCATCGGGGACTACACAATAATGATTAGGTATATGTGTCACTCTTCCACTCCAAAATATTGTATCTTGGCACAAATCATTCATAGAACACAAAAGGAGATGTTGAGGTTTGATTTTGTGGCATTCTTCTATGTGTTGTGGGATCTAAATCAACAAACAAATCTCCTGGCCAATTAAGCCTCACGACTGAGTGTTGGATCCTTCAAAACAAAAAGGGGTGTAGTAACATCACTCCCAATCCCCTAGGGTATAGTTTTTAAACTGTATTCCATGGCAACAATGAGCATTACAAGGTGGCACAAGTGGAACAACACATTTAAAAGGAAGCAATGGGTATTAATTCCCATTATAATATTGGTACTCTTACACACTTCATACACAGAGGAGGAGTAGCTCTATATTAGTCTTGAAGTTAACATGAGGAATGGTGATGGGATAAATTCAACACGGGAATTGACTACGATTTTGTTGGTTTGCACCGAGTTTAGGGAGGGATTGGGTCTACCTTGTCTCCTTCTTGATGCCTCTCTATATTCGGTTAGAGGTGAGCATGTGCACAAAGATAGGGGTATAGGCCTAGCATTGGGATTTGTTATAAGCATTATTGGGGATTTGTCTTGGAACCCTGGTATATGCCCCATGTGGAATGTTGATGCCCCAATCATGGTTTGTGGTGAAGCTTGAAATAGTTGGATTATGGTCGAGCATAATCATCTAGGATGATGCTTCCCATGTAAGTCATGGATCTGCAATGTGTTTTGAGGAGGAAAGACATGATACTAGTTGACACTCAAATAGCCATTTGAAATTTGCAAAATAGAATATCTAGACTAGATTAATAATAGAACAATGCAAAATTACTAGAGATAGTGACACAACAAAAAAGGAAGATTGAGAAGTTAGAAGCTAACTATAATATGTTACATGAACTAGTTCTTATGTAATGTCTTGTGTTGACCTAGGCAGCTAAATTTACTTATGTCCTAATTGTATTTTAATTTGAGTGTTCTCTATGTAACACTAATTAACACTGGGACTTCAAATTATGGACATGTGGACCTACATAGGTATAAATACTATGAATTATTATTGTTATGTTGTTAATGACAAATGTTATATGATTTACTTCTAGCATGCAAATGTTGATTGAAGGATCTTGGTATGTGGATATCGGGTTTAACGATATGTTTTAAATACAATCACATGTCAATTGTATATGGTTATGGATAAGTTCATGTGGTAAACTAACCTGCAGGTTGAATGGGATATGTAATAGCCAGATAAGTGTGATAGTGAGTGATCGATGTCGTGGACATCAAATGAGAAATCTTATGATAGGAATTATCCTTACATTATTTTACATTGGTTCAAATGCATTGTTATGATATTTGGGCGAGTGCAGGTTTCTCAAGTGGCATGACTACCCAAAGATTGGATATTCAATGACAAAGCTCCTAGAACATAGTGTCGTAGTATGGTCTGTGATAGGGTGTTGACCCTAGTTCTATCAAGAGGGGTGGAGGCATTTCCCACCGTATATCCTCGAAAACCTGGAGTCATGGGAGAACGGTGTTAAGTCACACTCCCCTAGACATGTGATTATGACTGCCAATTGCTTGTTGGGGAAGCTTGGTCAAGGTAGTTGGCACTTTCGCTTACGAGTTCTATTTGGAGTTAGGTCAATATAGTTGACGCTCCAATATAGTCCAGCGAAGGAAGGATAGGATCGGGAAGATGGAAGTAGGTTAGGGAGGCAGGGTGTTAGGAGTAGTTGAGAGTGTTGTTGGGTTTTAATCTTATAACGATAGTGTCTAACTTATTCCATGTTCCTTTATGTTATGCTTAACTCAATTATAGTATCTAGAAAAATGTTGCATTCATGTTAACTTGTTGTGATTGATGGATTATGTTAATGATGTTAATGATTGATTTATTTATTATGTGATTGATTGCACTATTGATTTGATTGTGAGCATATAGGAATTATGCATTAGATGTGTTGATTTTTAATCATTAGTACATGCACGAGCTATGTATGTGTCAGCTATGCATACATACCTTGCACATGTACACTAGAATTAATAGTGTATATATTAGTCATTATAATATTATTGTGTATGGCTTGTATTTGTTGTTTGTTGTATATATTAGTCATTATAATATTATTTTGTATGGTTTGTATTTGTTGGTTGTTGATGTTTGTAGTGAAATTAAATTTATAGGATTTTAATGTTAATTCATGAGATTATTAGATTGTATTTAGGGATTTGTTATAAATAATAAGAAGAATAAGAATTAAAATAAGATTTTATTAAGTTGATTTCCTTTAATGAAACCTACCTAGAACTATTTTATAATTTATGATTTATTTAAGGGAATTGATAGCATGCCAGCTCATTGAATGGGGGAAGGTACCAAGAGAGTATTTTTTCACAATTTTGGCCTTCCTATGATGGTGAGCCAAGGGAGTTGAGAACGACAATGGAAAAGGAATAAGGGGGGGAGAAAAACTAAAGGAAGGGGGGTCTGTGTTATGAGAGACATTTTGGCATGGAGATGGGGATTTGGAGAGAGGGGAATTTGGACTCGATATTCTAGCACTTTGGTATTTTGCACTTGGTACTTTTGGACATACTTAACATACTGGGCTGTGGTTTTAGGACATTGGGCATGGAGGGCCAGGTAACCTTGGTTTTGTGGAGCTAGGGAGTCGACGAGGTTGTTCCTAGTTGGTTGGGAGGAAAAACATCCAATTGGGTAGTCTACTAAAGATCTCAGGGCTGAACTACTAATTTGAATAGGATTGCAGGTATTTTCCTAATTCTTAGTTAATTTCCTAATTCTTAGTTGAATGGGTTGATTTCTTAGCTTGACATGGGTTGATTTATTATATTGTTCCAATTAAATTGCTAGAATTAGACTATTGAATGATTAAACTGAGTGCAGTTAACCTTGTGAAAAATCGTTTGAAGAAACTATATTGTTAGCTAATAGAAAAATTTATATTCTTTAAATTTTGTAGAGACTATAAAACCTTTGAAAACAAACATATATTCTTCTTAATTTGAATATGAATATCTTCTTAATTTGACAAGAGAAATCTAGTATTCAAATTCTAAAATTTGGAAAATGAGAAAAATAATGTGTTAGTACTAGAAGTCTCACCTAGACTGCTATAGGTGTGAGCCTAATACCCATCAGAAAACTTGTAGGTTTGTAAAAGATAAGAGTTTAGTTCAATGTGTAGCGAATGGGTGGGAATCTCAGTTTAAAACATCAACACAAAGTTTCCACAAAATATACACCAGCAAGAAAGGCTTGAATAGTCTCAGACCAACATTTAGAATATCAATGGAAAGATGGAAGACCTAGCAGATAATGTAAAATACATGCATCAGGTTACATCAAGAAATTTTGAAACACATACAGTAGAAATCTCATCAAGTAGGAACCTCCTAATCAACAAGAGAGCACTTTGATAACACTTGCACCAGTGAACAAACAATAAATCGTTTACTGCATTAAGGAACAAGTACTAAGATGAATCCTTCATCAATAGCTAGCATCAAAGTAAGATTGAAACACAGAATATGATAGTAGAAGAAGAAACTGATCATTAACTTATCCAAGATTCTTAAATCTGGTTACATACAGTCTAGAAACTTTTACAGTTGAAAGTAAAGAAATGAGTCTCACAATAGCCACTCTCTTCTTTCTCCAAGAGTTACATCCATCATAAAATAGCCATATACATCAAAAATATCTCTAGGAGGTCGCAGTTTGCTCCATGCATTGGATTATGTGCCTTGGAGATATGTGGCAATAAACAAATAGACAAAAATCCAACAAACTGCTAGTTTTTAGGAAGTTGTTGGCAGTATTAAATACAATTGTAGCCAACTCATGCATGGAGATTTAATGAAGCTTGATGTCAGGTACAAGTGTCCCTTGATGTCTAACTACCTCTTAGGGAATCATTCGAACCTCCTTAGACAGGTGACAACCCTCCTACATCTCGTATTTATCAGACGGTTAGAGTTTGCAGCGCATCTGCAGGATCTGCTGCAAACTTTCCTGTAGGTGATGTTTTCAATTTTTCTCCCAAACGACAAACTGGGTCAGGATGATTTTTGGTCGACAAGTCAATGACAGTATTTTTCTCCTCCAAAACAAATTTCAAAAAAACCCAGTTCGTATATTTCAAGATATGATGAAAATACGACTTTGTTGCTTACTAATTTGTTGCAAATTGTTTTAATTTTAGCAGTTCGCAGTGCCTTCACGAGAATGCACTGCAAATTTCCTATATATGTCATTTTTCTTTCTGATTACTACAATTGATGTCAAAACCATATAGACAAGCTTCAAACCTCTACGTATGCCTTGTATAACCTCTGAACCATGCAAGATGACTCCCAAAAACAACAACTGAGCAAAATCATGAACGACATAAGACAAAAATGTTCTTTAGAATTGTGAACCAACATATATGAGGAACCATGACAAAAATGATATGCTGGAAAAAAATGGTGATCCATCTGCTCCTTTAATTTTTGTACTTCTTCATTTGGTGAGTATCCATGATAACTAAATCAAAACCCCCCTCTGATAACAACTACTACCAGAGTAAGTGATGGAAACTAATAAATGAAGGTTTTACCGCAAGATTTGTAAGAATTAAGGTTTGCTAGAAAAAGGACTTGTGCTTAAAGAAACAATGCATAAACTAAAAGAGACTGAAACTAATAAATGGAGATAAAGATAACAACCTAAAACTAAAAGAAACCTCCAATAGAGAAATTTCCAAGTGACTGTGTAAAACAAAGTATTTGCAGCACAATTTCTCAATTTGAAACAAATTGACAATTTGCAGCAACGAATTTTCAGTCTAGGGTTTCATCAGAAGCTTTGCAATTTCACAGGTAAGGAGAGGAAAGTGAGGTGATGTTTTTCAAACCTGAGTGAAAGCGAGGTCACCTTGGGTTTTAGCAAATGTGTAAAACAAAGGATTTGTAGCGCAATTTGCAGTGAATTTGGAGTTTACAACAACTGGGGTTTGCAGTGAGTAGGGTTTTGATAATAGGATTTTAGGTAAATCATGAAAAAAGTATCTGACATCAAATCCCAGTCCCTGCTAAAGAAAACCAATCCTATCATCCCTTTAATCTTCCACCATCGAACTCTTCAGAGAGTTTGCAGTCAAACAATCTGTATCGTCAGTTATAATTTGTAGTGAGATGAACCAGTCTACAACACTCTATTTTTGAATTGGTGTGCACTTTAGGAGAGTCTCTTGACTCCTTAACATTCCATGTGTTAACAAAATGATTTTCACAAAAATTATCCATTTATATATATTACAAAAATCAGTACAGAAAAGAAAAACTCTAAATCCATGGTAAAGGGCCTCACATCTTAGCCTTGCTCAAAGCTCACAATTTGAGACTTCCAACCCAAGTCTATAAATTGGCTCTAAACCGGAAGTGAAAACAGAAGATGAAACAATATAGCAAGCACCATGTGACCTTGAAATGGAGCCTATGGACAAGGAACCCAAGCCAACAAAAAGAGACATGCATGTAGCCCATAGTGAGGAAGGTCTTTTTTTATTCCATGCTTGAACATGTTCTACAAAATAATTTTGTTATTAGGTCAATTCATTAGGATATATACATGTAGGATTCTTTGGTATAATCTTGGACAAGCTAAAACAACTCACTATGTAGGGCTTAAATCTGCAACATTTTTAGATTGGTCAAATTCAAAAAATTGAAGAAATTATAATATTCATCCGTTAAATTCAAAACTATAGTCATACTTTAGTATATTATGTTTGGATTGTTGCAATGTATTTTATTGTTCATAAACACAAGTTTAACAATGAGTATATTCACATCGAAAAACATAACTCATTATCAGTCCCTTCTTTTTTAAGGACAACTGTCAAACAATCGCTAAATTGACATATCAAATTTCAATTAAAAAAAATTCAAAAAATAGTTAATAGAAAGTTAACAAAATTCATGACAAGTTTTGTTTTTACTGTAAAGTTAAATTCTAAATAAATAAATAAATAATACTTTTGTTTACTGGAAGTTGAAAAACTTATGAAAATGTGTTTTATTTTATCAAAAAACAAGGAAAATAGACACCAGATTCATGATTTTACCCAGATACTAAAAAAAATGGTGTGGTGCTATAATCATATTGAAAATAAGAAAAAGTTGTATTATTACAAAAAAAAAACATCAAATCCTAATTTAGAAGATCAAATTTATCTCTTTTTTAGTGCTAGTGTCAAAAATAAAATAAACATTGCAAAAATAAGAACAAATTCCTATGAACTTGATAGTGATAGAGAAACGTATAAGTGCACAAGACCTAAACCATCATAGGAAGAAAGAATGTAAAAGTTTCTGATATAGTAGAAAATGAAAAGGATTTTCTCTTAGAGTGCACAGAGATTATATCTCATTTTCAAAACAATTATATTACCACTTATAGTTATAATGTGTTAGACCATAAAAATCAATGCAAACTAGTCAATCTTATTTCCAAGCTATTTGATTTTAGAAGTAACATAATAAAACAAATAAATTGACTTTTCCTTCTTAAGGTTCGATAAACAATGTTGGTGTCAATGGACATAGCATCATTGTCACCATCATCATCATATTTATCACAATTCTATTTTTTATTATGGTTTTGTTTCATTTAAATAATTTGATATTATAAAAGGAATGGGGCTAAATGTAAATGTTATTAATAAAATTCTATTAAAAAAACTCATGAAAAAATTCATTCTAAACTAAGGGCCACATTAATGAATAACATTCTAACAAGCTTGTCCATATAAACTAATACACCTCAAGCGCGGGATTATTAACATGGAACTAACCAAATATCTAATAACATTGATAACTTGTAATTAAATCAACCCCTTACACTTAATAAAATTATATAATTATATATTGTTTATCACAATTTTACATAAAATTATATAATTATACCTAGTATAATAAAATTTATAATTACTTTGAAAAAATAATGGTTAATTAAATTCAAATAAATTTAAAATATTATAAAATTGTATAAATTATATTATTATTATAATGATCATTATAATATTATTATTATTGATTAATTGGAAGGAATGATTATTATTCTTCCCACTCAAAATTAATTCTAACAATTGATATGTTGATTTCTTAACAAAAATATTATTATAATAACATTGAACCCCATTTTATAAAATATGATGATGATTAACTCGTATGGAAAACAGATTAAGTTAATTAAATCATTTAATTGATTTCTCACAAAGAAAGATGCTTAGACTCATTGTTAAATTGAAAATACTCATTTAAAAAATGATATCACTCGCTATAAAATTTTATAAATGAGAGGGTTGAGTATAATGAGGAGAAAATATTTTTTTATTAGTAAATTAATTTATTTTGGGATAACGTTGAACTTATATTTTAAGGAAGGCATGTAAAATTAAACATTATGTAACACGTGGTGTTTAACTTATCTTTTAAGGAAGGCATGAAGACTCCAACATTCTTAAAGACGTGTTGTTTAAAAACTGTGTTTAAAGTTTTTAATATAAAATTGTAGGAGAAGTGTGTACGTAATTGTTTTTAATATATATANTAACACGTGGTGTTTAACTTATCTTTTAAGGAAGGCATGAAGACTCCAACATTCTTAAAGACGTGTTGTTTAAAAACTGTGTTTAAAGTTTTTAATATAAAATTGTAGGAGAAGTGTGTACGTAATTGTTTTTAATATATATAAGAATGGAAATTATAATCTTTATATGTTTTAGGTATGTGTATAAAAGAAGAGGAAATAAATGGTTTTTATCTTTTATTTTGAATATATATTAATTAAAAAGATTACAGTTTAAAGAAAAAAATTATTTCCTACATTATATTATATATTATAATTTAAATATATTAAAAGAAAATCGTAGTGAAAATGACTCTTTAGCCTTTAAATAAAAAGATAAAAGGCTTTGATTGTGTCGAGGTATTAGAAATAGGTTCTTTCAAAATAAGTAATCCAATATCAACTAACCTTCTTTTGAAAGGGCATCAAGCAGATTGCATTCATGATATACATGAGTGTATGACATAGCCTCAAATAAGGATGATGTTTCTTTTAAGTAACTTGCCAAATCTTGTAGTTGAACATAATGAATTTTAATCTCCCATTTTATCCATTGAATAATTAAGGAGGAGTTCTCATATCCCTACGAGCCCTTAACTGTTTTATTCATGGTTATTTTCAAGAGAAGATGAAGGACCATCATTTCAACATAATTTTTTGACCCAAGTCCTAGATTAACCTAAAATCTAACGATGTGCTCCTTAGATAGGACTAAAACACCTCCCGCGTTACTAAAACTATCTTGTCCTTGTCTAGCACCATCAATGAAACCAAAGGGAGAGGATTTGTTGTGATTGTCGTATCTTTGAAGTCAATTTGCATCCATGAAAAATACCACAGACCTATTTGTAAATGTGGAAGGTAGGAATTTGTTTCCCTTCAAAGATCTAGAATCACATGCCATCCAAATACCCCATAGAATGAGACATGGAATTTCCCTTAAAAAATTTACTTCTTTGTTGTAAAACCAAACTCGACATTCCTCCACTAAAGTACCTCTCCAAACATTGTCAATTCCAATTTGTTTTTCTAGATATTTCCGCAAATGTTGAGTATATGGACAATGAATAATTAAATATGAAATTGTTTCCACATCTCTCATGCATAAGAAGCAATGATGGGTCCTTGTCTTCCTCTTTTCTATAAATCTTCCCATGTTGGAACTTTATTTCTAAGTGTGATCCATAAGAAGATTCTTGTCTTCTTAGGTGCCTTTATTTTCCATATTTTATTCCACCACACCTCCTCTTGACCAATAGTATTCATTAAAGTTTCATAACCTATATTTCCATTTTACATACCTATAACCTTATTTTTAGCCCACATCAAGGGATCATTTGAATCCCTTATTCTTATATGTACTCTTTTCAACTCATTCAAATAGATTTGCCAACTATCCATTCATTCTCCACCCATGTTGATAGATTGTGCTAATTTTCAACCCTCTTGCCAAACATTTGTAGAACTATCCATTCATTCTCCACCCATGTTGATAGATTGTGCTAATTTTCAACCCTCTTGCCAAACATTTGTAGCATTAGTATCCACAATCTCATGTAAAGTAAAAATATTTTTTTCATGAAAACCGTTTATTAGATTAGGACTTAGAATAATCTATTCACCACACCCCATAATTAGATCTAAGCCAATCCTTACATTCTTCTCATTTCCAACCTTCCATGTAAGAGAGTTTCCAATGATAAGAAAGGTCAATACCATGGCCTTCCGGTGATTTCAAACATTCTTAGTACTTTTCAAAGGTCCCTTATCCAGTCTAGTAAAGAAGCAAGCATTACAAGGAGAACACCTTGTAGTGGAGGTTTCTATTGAACCTCTCCGAAAAATGTATCCCTTCTATGTTTATAGCAGAGGTTGTTAGTGGAGATGGGTGATCGAAGGTTTTTGTAGAGGTTTTTACATTGGTGCACCAAAATCAAACAAATGCACCAGTACACTCATAAACACAACGCCCTGGTGCTAAACTAATAAGGCACACCGATAATCGCTATTAATATATAATGCTAAAATATTTGTTTTTATTTATTTATTACTAAAATGCATATCGGTGCTCCACGCTTAATTAAGAGTACCAGTACATGTATGAAGGACACACTGTATCAGGTTGGAACAATTGGTTATTAAAAAATTAATTAATTAAAAAAAAAACTCTACCAGTGTGCTGAAAAAACCCAACCGCCCTGGTGCATATACAATAGTGGCACACCAAACAACAATAACAGTGCGCTTAATAATAATATAGCCTCAATTTTTTTAACATATAGCCAAAAATCCAACCAATGCATTACTCATACTACCATGCACTAGTGTGTCTTAATGTATGGCGCACCACAATAGGGTAAAATAAATAAAGCATATCAGTGTGTTACGATACTACATAATGCACTAGTGTGTCTTAGTGTCGGGCGCATCGTGCTAGGGTAAAATAAAAAAGAATTTACCAAACCAAATTTCATTATCACATTTCCTTTTGTGCTTCCAACCACTCACATAAGCATCGGTTCTCACACTCCTATGACCACCCCATTTGCAGTGCTCCATAGTGATATTTTCTTGGTTCGATAGCTTCACCGCTAGATTCCATTCATTTTCGAATTTTGGAAAACAGTGCACATTTTCATTTTTCTCTACAGGGAAACCATGCCTCATCGGGTGACAAGAAACCAGGTAAATTGTTTGTTACCTCCTTATTTTCAATTTCATCGGATTAAAATTTAAAAGTGGGCTTAAATATGACATTTTTTACATTTAAAAAAAAATGTACGCGGTGCGCTTCACGGGTTCAACTCGCCCCAGACTCGACGGTGCGTCCTGTGAATTTACAGGAAGCACCACTCACAGTGTGTCTAACAGGACACCATGTATCCAGTGCATTATAAAACACAATGCACCATTCAAAACTATGCACTAGAATGACAATTGTCCATTATCAGTGCCTCTCATCTTAGAAGAGGCACCATATTTGCAATAAACACACGAATGTCTTCTAGAGAATCAACCACACCGGTGAACCTCACTACACCACACCACATATTATTTCGTCATCGACATCCCCTCCACCACCTGGTCCTCCACCATACCGATCGACATCCCCTCCACTAGATTCACTGACATCCCCTCCACCACCTAGTCCTCCTCCTCCTCCACCACATGTGTCACCAACTGCACCATCCATTGGTCCACCTCCACATGTGTCACCAACTACACCATCCACTAATCTTCCTCCTCCTCCTCCACCTCCACCTACACTATCTATTGATGTTGTTCACATTGTCATTGTTCACATCAAGTGTTATACTTGATCCTAGTGGAGAGATATATCAAACTCTACTTTCATCATTCTTATCTAACACAAGTATTGATAGACCCTCTACCTCTTGTAAGAGAGGCACTCATACCTCTGGCTCTGGTGGTGGACCTGGCTAGTAGTGGTACTTGACATGTATATCGATTATTGTATATTTGACTTGAGATGTATATATCACATGTTTATTGATATTGATGAGATCCATATTTGACATGTATAATGATATTTATAATTGATATGTATATAACTCACGTATATTGTGTTTTTCATATCATGTTGATGATGTTGTTGTTTGATTTATAAAATGTATTATGAATATGCTAATGATTAATATTATTAATGATTTCTCTGTTTTCAAATTAAATTTGAGATGTATAACTCATTTAAATTTAGAGTGTCCATATAATGTTTAACTTTAGTTTTATGAAATCGCTTAATTTGAATTGTGACTGCAAAAACTTATAACCATTAATGTCATATAATGTTTAACTCTTCTTCAAGGTGAATTGTTTCTTGTCCAACAAGATACAATATGTTGATTAAACCTATAAACAAACAAAAATACATAAATATAATGAGTGAAATGATTATGATTTGAATAATTGTATTTTTCATTTATCATAATAATAACATTATGATATAATTATTCACTAATAATGATGATGATGTAATGATAATGTTATTTTATTATTTTTTATTATTCGAATATTACAAGACAAAGTTATAATATAATTATTTACTAAAATCACAATTATAACGAGTTTTTATTGTTAAAGTTTCCAGAAGCATAATTGTTCATGCACATACTATGCATGCAAATGCTATGTTTGTATTTAACAATATTCAAGTAATCAGACCAACTATAAAGAGAACCAAAAAATGGCATAAGTGCTACCGATTGTTTGGGAGGAATGGATACATGTGAAAGGATAAACAACCCAATATTTGAAACATCTATTTTAGACTTGGCAATCATATAACGATTACCACAAAAAGAGAACTTGATTCCAACATTGGGCACAAGCATGGAAGACGACCAAGCACCATATAAAGTGTGGTTGTAACAAGTTTGGTATTTACTTTGCATATGGATAGGAAGAGGGAAGTCATCGCTACCTTCCAATAGTTGAACCAAATTTGGTGTGTACTTGAACATTTTTCTCTCAACTCATACAAATTTTTGGATCTCCTAGTAGAGATGTTTTGAGTAGTATTGATATCATACTTTCGTTCACTAGAACTCTCCATTAACCCAATAGAAGGAGACAGGTTGTTCAATTTATGAAGAAACTTGGTTGATCTAGCTTCCAACTTTTCAAAAAAGGAGCATATGGAAGTGTTCCTACATGTATTTTATATATCACCTATTGGATTCCTGACCGCAATGGGAGGTATTAGACCATCAACTTTGGGTAGTCTATCATTAATATAATGGGACAATGTGACACATCAAGGGTTCTCCTTCAACCCTTTACATTTTGAACAACCATATACTACTCGGGTGTCATAAAACAGATCCAATTAACAGTGTAATACCATTGACCTAGGTTGGTTGTTGGAAGATGGTATGTTACAATTGGCAGGGTAAAGCAGATATCCATTTTCATCAAACATCCACTTGTGATAATTTTCTCCTAATAAGAGCTTGTGGAATTTTTGGACTGTTGCAATATCTTGTGCATCCGAACTTGATCTTGAATCATGATCCTATAAAATTACTTGAACAATTATTCAAATGTGCCAACATAAATAACATAAATTCAATCAAATAAATGAATTATGAATAAAATCTAGACTTACTGCAAACTACGAGGGAGAACTTGAAGAACTTGCAATGATATGGAATGAGCTAGAATCTGAAGAATTGGCCATTTTATATTATAACCTTTTGTTTTCCTGCATTTGAGACAAAACCATCATCAATACATGAATAAATTCTTAAAAGAAAGATTGGCAAGCATAGAACAATCTAACTTCAAAAAGAATTTTGAATGGCTTTTAAAAGTTATCGATGTGCTTAATTATTTTTTGACGCAGTGGTGCATTTGTATATACAAAACATATCGGTGCGCCAAATTATGAGAAGCATCGAAGAGAGACCTTCTTTTTTTCCTCCGCAAAAGAAAACCTCCACAAAATTTTAATTGCAAAGGTTTGCATTTGTATTTTGTCAATTAAATTGTTTGTCTATGTGTTTTTATGTAAAAGCACACTGATGTGCTTTAAACTATATAGTGCACTGAAAAAGAAAGTAAAAAAAAACCAGTGCGTACATTTATTATTAATGCATCGAAATATACAATGAAAAAATGAGCGAGAATTTATTTTTTCTAGATGTATGTGTTTATAAATGAAAACCCTAATCCTTTTTTTATGCCAAAATTTAGAGGGGAGATTTGTGCAATAGAGATTTACCAGCAAAGACTTTGGAGTGGGTAGATTTCTTTGAAGAGCCAAATTTGTAAGGGATCACCCTAGGTCACATACAAATCTGCAGAGGAGAAATTCCAGGGATGTGATTTCATTCTATTGATCATCTCAATTTTTCCCCTTGATTCAAACAATTTTTAGTGCATTCTCAAAAACATAAAACGGTTTCATAGTTTCCTTGGTTATTGGAAGCCTTAACTTTCTTGTTGTTTCTCTTGGTTTCCTTCTCTATATTTCACAAGGACATTTTTTTTATTAAGCAACAGATTTTTATAGGGTTTAGGGGCGTTTGGTATCCATTGCATTGGATTCCAAACCCTATCGTTGTTAGTTTTCTTTAAAAAAATGCTTTCACGATTAGCGGTGTGCACTATACAGGAATAGTGCTTCGGTGAGCATGTTCATGTCAGCAACACCATTGAGTTTAAAATGTAAATAACATAGTTTTTAATACTGGAAGAATTGTGTTTTAAATGTGTTCATAGGTTTGGTGTTGCGCAATAAACAATAATGAGGAACCAGTGCCTCTATTAATTTATAGAGCGCGGCACGAATATATAAAATTGTAAGAAAAACAATTTTGATCTCATAATAGCACAGTAGTCATATACTGGTGTGTATACATATGTTTAACACACCGATGTGTATTGTTTTATTATACACACCGAAATCTTATTTTGTAAAAAGTATTTCATATTTTTTATATCTAATGATTCATGTTTTTTTTTAATAGAAGATGGTTGATAGAAATTCAAGGAAAATAACTTATTGCAATGAGTGTGATGGTAGCTCATCTCATCCCAACAATAGAACAAGGAAAGTTCTTTAAGTTTTATTAAAAAATTAATACATTTCAATTATCTATAGGTTTAAATTAATGATGTGTATTGGTTAAAGTTGTTAGAATATAATGGATGTGCTCATTTTACCATTGACAATATCGCTATTGTCACCCAACCATAGGCCGAAGCCACCCTCCAAGCACCTTAACCTTGACAGAGAATCACTCTGGAAGCAAACCCGAGGCTAGATAGCCAAAACAAGGGTAGCGCTCCTTTCCCCAAGGATAGCGCACCAACAAGAGTTGATCAAATAGTCCAAACCTTAACCAAGAGATAGTCCAAGCCAAACATGATTTGCTAGCTGCAGCAACTGCAATGGCAACTCTCCTTTAAACATGCGCACAAAACTGGGCACTGTAGTGCGCACAAGTGTTGCTCTGCAATTCTGAGACTGCTTTCCAGAATGAAGATTGGCCTCCTGTATTTATACTAATTCTGGCTAACTGTCTAGGCCGACTTCTCATTCTGGATACCTATTTACTCATTATATATTATTTCTTCTTGTCGGCTTCTTCGCTTGGAGGCTAATAACCTAATACAAATTATCCTCTTGAGATGAATTGTCTTCTAGGGTTATTAGCCAACTCATTAGGGTTTCTTCTTTCTTCCCGAAATATTCTATTCTCGTTAGGTTTACATGTAGAGGTAAATACCTCCTGTAGCCACCATAATATAAACACTCCCTCCTAGCTAGGGAGGTATTGAAGATAATGGTCTTGAGCAAAAACATACCATTTACCCAGTAGCATCAACATAGTTGTCATCAACTACATCATCTTTCAAAACCATACTCCATCTGAGTAATCAGACATGATGTTGGATAAGTCAATCACTCCATAGAGTGACACAAGGACCATTCTTCTAATCCGGACATAAGTCCTAGAAGAATAAATGTCCTGGACCACTTTCTGTCTGGGAAATCTCTGTCCATTGATCATCCATCTAGTTGATAATCATTTCCAACACCGATGATAGTCTTCAAGGAAATTGGAACAATATCATTCAATAGAACACAATTGTGTTTATCCATAGTAGTACACAACTACAATCCAATGGTACACTACCACACCAAGTAGCACACAGGTACTTGATTAGTGACATATAGTCACAAACAGTGGAACACATCCACCACAGTAGTATACATCTACTGTCTAGAGACATACAGTCTTCATAACAATCATCTGATATCAACCTGCACAAAAACAATGTTATGATATAAACTGAATCATCTAGGCCATTCTCCCACTCACATCTGTGACATCTTGGAAAATCATATGCCCTTAGAAGGTCAAACATCAATGATGAGTTATCTGGACTATTCGTATCAAGAAAGTAAGAATAATTGTCCTAATTTTTTAGCCTGGACCATTCACCACCCTGGGCCATTCCTCTGACACTAAACAAAGTGTAACCTGGAGAGAATGAGTTTGCCCTAAGGAAATTTTGTCCCTGATTGTTGAACCTGGATCATTCCCCACCCTAGGCAATTCTTCCGACACTAAACAAAGTGCAACATGGAGAGAATGAATCCACCCTAAGGAATGACTATCCGGACCATTTCCAAAGGAAATGATTGTCCTACACCAACCTCCAAAATGAACCATTCACCATGTTAACCACAATGGGAAATTGTTGTCCGGTGAGGCGGGTCAGTCTTCTTGAGTAAACCTCAAGAAGAGAGATTTCCCTAGGCCACTTCCCATGTTAACCACAATAAGAATTAATTGTCTATGGTACATCAACAATCTGGACCATTTTCCGAACTGAAAAATGTCTGTTCGTCAGAAATCTCAATCCACTTTTCGAACTGGAAAGAATCTACTCATATTGGACCATTTTTCGAACTGAAAAATGATTGTCCATCAATAAATAATACATCAGTGCTCCCTCCCAACCTAGGAGTCATCTCTTCCTTTTTCAATAAGGAATTCATCTCCACGAGCTCCAGCGTGAGTACGCAAACTCTTTCATCTTGGACAGAAACTTTACCAAAATGTTTGTTTATCTGCTCATCTGTGGAGATATGTATTGGAGAACCACTTTATCCTTTCTGGACTTCATCATGGATAATGTAATGCTTGATTTCAAATGTACTTTGGTCTGGAACACTGGTTTTCTTTGAAGGGTTCATGTAGCTCTGATCAATAAAGTATATCATTGTTGGAAAACTGGAACATGTCCATGTGGCACTTCTTCTGTCATCATGAGATCTTTGTCATGGATTGGAAAGCCATCATCCTGATCTTCTCAGTAATCATTCTAATACAATATCTTTGTTTATAGAAAATCTTCACCACGCTTCTGCTGTGCATTGGAGGTTCTCCACCAAGTTATCTTCTTTCATCTGCATACAAGGGTCTCTTTCTGGTATGCTTCAAAGTCTTGAGGTTGCTCTTCATACGCTATTTGTTCAATTGCTCTAGAGAACAGCCTTTGCATTCATCTGATGTCAATTGCGGACGATATAATGGCTCATGTAGAGGTATGTCTGGTTTACAAGCAATCATCATAGTCTTCTCCCTCCATCTAGATCTCGCAATGCTTACATTCATAAGTCTTTCATACATTGTTCTTCATCACAACTTTCAGTTCCTCTGCTTGATTGATTTTAGTGAGTTCATATCAGGCTGGTAATCTTGTGATTCTCGGTACAATGACTGGTTGTTCTGGCTCTTCTTTCTTTCTTGGAATATTCATGTTCTTCCTTATGTTTCTCTTTAATTCTTGGGTCCGTGGAGTTTTCTATATATTCCATACTCTGAAGATTCCAACTTCTTCCTTTCATCATAGGATCATGGATGTGGATGGACAACCAGGGATAATTTAAGGCTTCTCTTCGAAGAAGCCTTCTTCTATGGTCAAACTGAACACGTATTGTTTTTCATGTTTGCTACCATGGTTATATACTTCATCATCTTCAATGGATCATAGGATTAGCTCCCTCCTAATCCTTGCTTTATGTATGAATGCATTCTCTTCTTTTTGGTGATATATAATTGGCTCCCTCCATCTAGGAGAGTCCACGCTTCCGTCTGCATCCTTATTCCCTTCTGCAAAGTGTTATAAGTCTTTCTCCAATTTCCACT
>SNQJ01S0083819.1:8036-42938 GCA_010110895.2 Picea sitchensis
AGAATCCAAAAAACCGACTGAAGTGTGAAGACTTAAAGTATTCACCATGAAGAGGAAAGAGAGAGTGGAGTTCAATATGTCAAGGGATACCAAGCCACCTTGTTAAATTAATGTGGGGGAAATAACACTTATTTCCTCTAGATTGCAACTAAAGTCAAATAATAAAGAAGAGCACATTTGGGTAGTTGAGAAGTAATCCCAATGTAAATGCATGGGAATGAATGCAAGGCACATCCATGGGAATTCATTGATGACCTGAATATATGTGAGGAAAATGATGGGTGCATGAGGGATGCACATGGAAGAGGGAAAAATACACACATGTGTGTGTAGAGGAAGGGAGTTACAGTCGGAGAAGTCAAAAACCCAACCTGAGCCAAGAGGGACATGAGTTTGGTGCAGTAAGGGAACTTTAGAAACCTCATGGAGGCCCTATGCATGGTGGGTGTAAAGATTTTCAAACAATGGATGTGTGAAGGAGAGTAGCCTTCACCTTTCTAATTGCTTTGAGATCTCGAGAAAATTCCCTAGTGGTATCATGGCATTGCACAGRGGTGGMAAGAATGTAAAGAGATCAAGCATATGCACCTATGATTGGGTGGAAAGGCCTTCATTCACAGTCAGTTRTCTTGGAAATGAATTTACAAACAAATAAGTCTCCTTGGTACTCTCTTTTATTCTGCATTTTGTATCAAATTGTATGGTTCACTAAGTTCCTGTGAAAGAAATGGAATGAGTATACAGTTAGTAACCTATGCATGCCTTGCATTTAATTTATATGATTACTATACCTCTGATAATTTAAGATGGAATGAATGAATGGATGCATGTCTCCTTCTTCTTGTATGCACAATAAACTGATTTCTATTTGTTTCCCT
Source organism: Picea sitchensis (assembly GCA_010110895.2). Lineage (NCBI taxonomy): Eukaryota > Viridiplantae > Streptophyta > Pinopsida > Pinales > Pinaceae > Picea > Picea sitchensis. The sequence continues at coordinate 8,915 of SNQJ01S0083819.1, forward strand.
TGCGATTTTGATTACAGACAACTTGTAATGAAACATTAGATCTTAGTGAATAGTATGGGAACCATGTGAGGAATGTCTAAGGTTTATTGTTGGGGATGGTTATTGAAGTGTTTAAATGTTGAGATTGTGCTTTCAGAGATTATTGTAATTCCCTTGGTTTTCCGTTTTCTTGTCCTCATATTATCATCTATATGAGTTTGAACTGAGTGCACAAGGACCTTGTTAACAACTCTTGAATATCAAGAGGCATGGGTTGATTATCCTGAATTTTAGTCTATGTTCTATGGTTGTTTCCTGGGAATATATATTATCCTAGATGCCTAAAAGTTTCAGTATTAAAACATGTAATTTTATATGAATATGAAACTGTGACTGGAAATAGTTGAGTAGTAGAAGCCATCGGTGACTCCCTTAGTGGCAATTCATGAGAATAGTCTATGGGCAGTTGTGTAAAAAAATGAATTTGACTAAGTGTTGAACATGAATTTGATCCGTCCAGTGAGAAACGGGAGGGGTGGGGAGTTACCTTAACCTGTTGATATCCTGGTTTAAAATCAGAGAGAATAGTAGCCATTGGATCAAAGGGGAGTATACACCTCCATCATCCAATAATCACTGAATATCTAGGATTGGTGGTAGAGTCCCGATTAATCGAGTCACTAGATAACTGGTGCACCAGAGGACCTATGTTGGAGGATACACATCTATTCCTTGTTGAGTTTCGATGCTGGTGGGACTAGGTTCCACAAAAGGTTCCATCCTTTTTGTGTTTATAAAAATGGAGAGAGAGAATGACGTCGCGGTGACATTTTGTGCCAACATGGTGGCTCGATGACATAGATAATGACACTTGCCAGTATTGTATTAATGCAGGTCGAGTGTGGGCTCAGTTAGGTGAAAAACATTTGAATTGACACCTTTGAACCCCAACCGTCCTAAACCTGAGTAAAACATATAAAGGAATTTAACCCTTACATGCTATGATATATATATTGAATTGGATATCACTAGGTGTAAAATGCTAAGTTATAAAATTCTAGAGGGATATGATTGGAAAATAATAAAAAGACTAAGAAATAAAACTCCATTATTAATTTCTGTTGCCACATCAATTTCCACATCATCATCGATTACCACAACATGATCATAGATTCTTCGGAGGGAAAAATAACATCAAAATGCAAATTTATGGTTGGAACATACACGAACATACACTGTAAACTATCTCTAGAATACTTCAATTTCCACATTAATAAACTTGGCCTTCCTTCAAAATTTAGGAAAGTGAATATGTTTGACTAACCCAACAACACTCAAAAAAATATATTATAGAATATGAGAATCGAATTTAAATATTGGGATCACAATGGCCAAATCCAACTGGAAGAGTGATCCTAATAAATTTGTTGTTGTCATTTGTGCCCATATTCCAATGTTCAACGATGTTGGCTCCAAAGAGGGTAATGCATTAGGTGGCTCAGGAATTAAGGAAATTTATTTAGCAGGGGGGTGAGAAAAATACCAATAAATTTCACTTGGTAAACTAGAATATTGTTAGAGTGATTCTAGGGCATGGAGGATTGGGAATAAAGATTATTCTATTATGAACTTATATTTGGGAGCAAATATTGTTTGGAGGTTGGTAACATGTAAATATGATTGGTGGAAGAGTGTTCTGCATTAAAAGTATTTCTTTAATGAAATGATATGATGCATTGATGTAGATTTCAAATATAGAAAAGGCTCATTAATTATAAAAATTATCAAAGAAGCAGTGCTAGTAATACAAGAAAAATTAACATGGATTCTAGGTACTGAAAAATCAATTCAAATATGGGTGGACAGTGTCATGGGAAACCAACCACTTGAAAAACAAGTAGAGATACTTCCATTGAAGAATCAGATGGATGTTTAAAACCTAAAAACCTTATATGATATATCTAAATGTTCAGAAAGCTCAGGTCACTAGATGAATAGTTATATTGGAGAACCCCATACATATGTCCTTCCACTAGCTCAATATTTCTTTGATTCTCTCAAAGGATGTGTGCCCTATAACATCTCATACTTATATCAAAGTGGGTGGGGATTAACAAACTACAATGTTAAAGGAGGATATCGCTCTTTACTCCAATCAAATCCATCTCCCCAATGGTCAATAATTTGGAAGCAAAATTGGCATTTAGATGGGCTACCCAAGGTAAACATCCTTTGTTGAACATTGGTGCATGGTTAAATTTTGACTAGTAAAAATATTTTGAATCGAGGGATTCGGGGACCTACCATATGCACACTATTTCTTTCTCATTTGGAGACAATTCAACACCTATTTCTAGAGTGTGAATATGCCATCAATGTATGGAAATTTCTTTTGTAGAACTAAGTCGTAGAATGTAAATGAAAAATAGTTGGAACATCATGTTTATTCACTAGGTTAAAAGCTACAAATAAATTTCAACAATAAACCCTTCCTTAAATGATTATAGGCCTCTCTCCCTAAGTGCATCTACTAGAAAATCTGGTTAGAGTGAAATAGGGCTATATTCAAACAAGGGTTTGATAACCCAGGCTTAGAGTAGTGATCAAAATCAAAGGATTATTAGTTGAATACATCAAATCCGAAGGTAAGTAGTTTCCAAAACATCAATATTTGGAGGAGGATGAAAATATTTGGATTCATCATTCCATATCCCTTTATCCTTTAAAAAATTATTTAAACCTTCTTTCAAATCAAACTAGTAGTTTCAATTGGATGTATATGAATTTCAACCAAAAGGTCGGATCAACATTCATATTTTATATTTTATTGGGGGTGTAAAATGGAACCTTGAAAGTGTAGTAGAATTGGGGGGAGGTCCACATTAATCCTAGAGGAAAAATAGAAACATCATATGCCTGGGGTTTAGGAATCTCATCCAATAATCAAGTAGAATATTACTCTTTTCTTCAAGGGATAAAGTTGGCAGTGGAAAAGAAAATTCAACACTTAATCATCTTGGGGGATTCTATAATTGTTATCAAGTCGACACATAAGGAAATTAGTCTAGCATATTATCACCTTTCCTCTATATTGGATTGAGTGAAACCGAGGCATCAAAAAATTCAAAAGGTATCATATTTCCATGTGCTAAGGAACCATAATGGCCAATCATATATGTTAGCTAATGAGGCAATAGGTTTAAAAATTTGGAAGTTTGGGTTAATGGACATTTAACGCTCCAAACTATTCCTTTAACAACATTGATGAATTTATTGACAAGTTACACAATAACACTAATCCATGTGTTCTCACATGCGATCCCACCCGCCAAGGTAGATCAATTAACATGCTGAGACTTGAGGCTCCCTCACACATGATCTCATAATTAATCATATATAGGTTTAATTCATCATAAGAAAGGTAGGACAATGGCCAAATTAATATATAGGTTTAATTCATCATAAGAAAGGTAGGACAATGGCCAAATTAACCTTTTTTTACGGTAGGAAGATGGACATCCTTGCTCCTTTAAACTTCATCTAGCTCCAACTCTAAATTCCAAGTCTGCAGCTCTGCTCTTTAGAAAAGAGTCAACACTCTATTCTTCAAATAGAAGAACAAGCATCCACCATGGACCACTGCAAATTGCAAGAGATAAACATTAGGGGAAATTTGAGGTATAAAATGGGCCTCCTAAGGAAAATAATAGTTAAAATAATAAACTAATAGTTATGAATTTTCAAAGGAATAGAAAGAAAACTACTTATTTTAATTGTATTTTCGACTTATATCCTTATAGATTTACTCAAATTCCAAGTGTTGGCACTCGTTGGATGTGGAATTAAATTCCACATAAAAAATTACCCACTCTACATACTTTTGATAGACCCACAGTGAGAAAAAATAGAAATACATGAAAAAAAATTGTGTTTCTTAAAACTAGAAACATATGAAAAAAACGTGGTTGTTTTTCAAGAAACACATTTTTTCATGTATTTATAGTTTTTCTCACTATGGGTCTATCAAAAGTATTGAGAGTGGGTACGTTTTGGATGCGGAGCATGGTTTTATGTGTGTCTTTTCCTAAGTGGGGATGCAGTCTGTTGAAGCTAGATTTGTATCCTAAGTTTTTTTCAGAACAATTGGGAGATGGTTTTACCGGCTAGAGACTTCAACGTATGGGTAATTCACCTCTATGTATACATATCATTTAAAGGAACACATTGTTCTACTGCCTCATGGCCCAGGAATATTGAGGGGATCAAAATGAAGGAGAGTGTTACTTCTACCCCAAGTAGAGTGGAGTTAGTTCTTATTCTGTTAAGGGAAGAACCCCCCCCCGCCTAAAAAAAAGAAAGAGAGCATATGGTTATGATCCTTCACCAGAAAAAAAATATCCTCCTCCTTGGTCCATTCCTGACACACATGCAACAAAGTTGAACACAAAATAACAAGTTGGAATGTATGATCAAAAGGGTATGAAGACACCTCCACCAGGGCTATGGACGCTCGCTAAAAGCAGAGCAATGTCTGTGATATCGAGGTGACTCTTTTGGGGCTATGGATAATCCCTGGCAACAGAGAAACAACGTGGTAAGGTTCTCAACTTAATCATGTCTCCTAATATTTTGATTTCTAACTCAACTCTCAATGGAAATGTAGAAGCCAATGGTCAAATGAAAGAGGAATGTATTTGGGTGAATCCCCATGAGCAGTGGACATGGATGCCCTTGGACCATATGTATACATAATCATGAGTCATCCATGGGTTTTTTCCTCAAGATATTCCCCATTTATCAAAAAGTCTGCCAACATTAGTAAAATGGAAGAAAAGAGTTTGGTTTCTCCTAGTGAATCGTCATTAGTTGATCACTCAACACACCCTTAAAATTCTCATATTTTTGGGTACCAATTTTGCAGTTTCTTTTTRCATTTTTTGTTTCTTYAGTTTTTTGGAGTTATTTACCTTTAGTAGTGAATTTGAAGCTTTTCWAGGACAATCATCAGGTTTTTTGTGTTTTATATTTACTTCAAAAYGCATGAGGCTTTGGTTTGAATTTCAGGTTTCTTCAGTTTCTTGCAGTTGGATTGCATMAAAAAACTGAAGAAACCTGAAATTCAAACCAAAGCCTCATGCGTTTTGAAGTAAATATAAAACACAAAAAACCTGATGATTGTCCTAGAAAAGCTTCAAATTCACTACTAAAGGTAAATAACTCCAACCCCTGATGGGCACTTCTTTGAAGAACCTAACGTCGAACAACATTGGGCATTGGATGAACCAACCTCTAGGTCGAAAGATGTAGCATATTATGGGAGAGGCCGAYCCCGGTCAACATCYGACGTCGACCGAGTCCGCTATCAGTTTTACRRAAAAACTACCCCTTCGCGGTAATTCCAACATCGATCAACATCSRGCATCARTGAGTTCAAGTCTGCGTGTCAAAATGTGGCACAGTCTCGGGAATTATGATGCTGATTAAAATCGACATTGGCTGTTTAGGATACAATCTGTGAAAGGGCACTCACTCATAAAATTTCCGACGTCGATCCACATCAGGCATCGACGGGGTCATTTGAAAAAAGTACCTTTTGTTGGGTCGAAATGGTAGTAATCGATGACCGATGTTACATCGGGAATCGACACCAAGGAGTGAACCAAAAATAACATGCAAATCACGAGGAAAAACCAAGTACCAGTGGATATCGACGTCGTTCAATCGTAAAGAAAAAAACTGACTTCAAGCCCACATCCTACTTTTGAGCGATGCTTGATATAAAAGTTATAACGAATATCGTAAACCATTCATTTATCCCTTATGAGGACCCCCAAAATAATCTAGACCGTCCATCTCAAGTCTTTGTACCTGTACACATACTTTTGTTTCAAAATTACTAAAACCCACCTCGTTGGCACCCTTTCCAAATCACGTGAAGGGATAGAGAGTCTCCTATCACCTTCACTGGATCAACCATTTGGACACGTGCTTTGCCTCAAAATATCAAACAACTCGAAAGGATGGCTCCCAATTTTAGTGCGACCTACGCCAATCAATGACTATTTGAAATTTTTGGTAAATCACTCCAACGTCCCTTCGCACCGTCAGTCTGGTTGTTTATTTATTGCAAGATCTGGAACAAGCCATGGATAGAGTTAATGGAAATCTCTCACAGATCCATTGTACTAAAAAAATTAATTATTGTATATTTGAGAGCCAGCTGTTGATCGTTTGAATAAATTTGAATGATCTAATTTTTGCATAAGACTATGTGGTTTCCTCTCTATAAGTTGCGATTGATCTAGGGTTTCCAGGTAACTAAATCATGTCATGTTTATCTCAAATCTGGGACGAGTAAGTATCAGACTCAAAAGAAGTTTCGCACACAGGTATCTATCATGGTTTTCTTTCAAATTTCGTATCAAGTAAGGCATTGAGTTGTTTTGTTGCATCTTCCAGAAAGGAAGATGCCTCCCAGATGATCAGTGACCCGCAGGTCTCCTAAGAACCCAAAAGGAGGAAGCGAGAAAACTAGAGAGGCATCTAGCTCGGTGGAAAAAAGGCTGGAATTTTCCCCCAAGGAAAATCCAGTGATCAAAATGTCACAGAAAGAGCCCGCGAGTTCGCCACCATTCTTCAAAGACACAGAAAATGGCATTGCTTCTAAGGTAATCCTTTCCTCTTGGATGGACCTATAACAAATTCTATTACGAATATTTCCCATAATTCATGCCTCACAGTGACCCAAAGGTCAGGGGGTTAGATGACCTGGACTTCCAGAACATCAAACAATCTTCGTTATATTTGGTAGCATCTAGGACACCCGTTTTACCATGTGTTGAGCTATTAGAGTGGATCATTCAATATGGAAATGTAGAGAAATGTTTGTTGAATAACAAAGATGAGGAATGCATAGGTGTGTTCTTACCAATAGAAGTGAGTGCTTACTACAAACTTAAGGATTCTAAAGTCAGGTTAAACAAATACTTTCTTGTGGCATTCTACGAGCACCATAATACCAGTCAACTGTTAGCATATTGGTGGAGGGAGGATAAACAATTTGTGAATTGAGCCTCCGGTTGGTATAGTACAATAAACCTCTAGGAACCTGTAACACCTCGGGTTTTGGACCCCCATTTTAAATATTGTATTGTTACAATGTTGAGAGGCCTGAGTGCCCAAACAATTATTAAAGGGTCAGTATGCCCAAGACATGTAATGTTTTTTATCATTATTGTTAATAACTACATCGTTGGCTATTAGAAGNCCAGTCAACTGTTAGCATATTGGTGGAGGGAGGATAAACAATTTGTGAATTGAGCCTCCGGTTGGTATAGTACAATAAACCTCTAGGAACCTGTAACACCTCGGGTTTTGGACCCCCATTTTAAATATTGTATTGTTACAATGCTGAGAGGCCTGAGTGCCCAAACAATTATTAAAGGGTCAGTATGCCCAAGACATGTAATGTTTTTTATCATTATTGTTAATAACTACATCGTTGGCTATTAGACGGACAAGGAATAAAGTTATAGGGGTCTATGATTCCACAAGAGAGGGGGCTTGAGGGGATAAATGTTTATTTCCTATTTTAATTACCCTTTTTGTCTAAGGGAGGCGATCGGTTACGCGATCTTCTTGGGGAAGGTTGGGAGGTTCTTGATTCCCCACGAAAACACATAAACCCATCCCTGATATGATTATGGGGTTGGTCATTGGATCGTTCGCTCCTTCACTTCTGCATTCATACCATTATTTCCCTCATGCATTTTCATGCACCCACTTACCCATTCATTGATCCATGTTCACCTGTGCCTTGGCTTGATAAAAGGGAAAGGAACTGCTGAAGATTAGCCATGGGATAGTTGGTTGTAATGGTCGCTGGTGCAATCCAGCCATGACTTGAGGCCTACATGTATGCGATGTGTTGGCCTGCACCCTGTTTTTCTCACAGCTGTGAGTCCTGAGAGTTCCAACATTGATATTTTGGACCAGCTGTGCTAGATCCCTGGAAGGAGAAGGATTGCCTGCAGGACTGCATGGTAGAGAAGGGTGGAGATCCATTCTCTTGGGTGGTACAGGCTAGATAGAAGAGAGTTGGGTACTTGGATTGTTATGGGTGTTGGGAAACCTATGAGATATTGAGAGCTGACCAGTTTGGGAACCCAAGTAACACTCTAGACCATCCTTGTGGATTCATAGCCATGGATCGGGGGTGACACTTTTGTTGATATTTGGAGTACTAGTGTCTACGGTTGGGTGGAATGCCCTTGGTCTGTAGCCAGTTGATGTCTCCTCTTTACAAAGATAAGTGCTCTCTGTTGTGATATTATTATCTGTGTATGAATGTATTCCACTGTGTATTTTAATTATCGTTTAACTAAATCTTAGATTATGCATGCTTGCTGGATATTGTTGTGCATGTCATTAAACCTTTTATCTTATGCGTCGTTATTAAATTAAGAAGGTATCAGTAAGAGTACGAATTCCACGGGTGGGCTTGAAGGTAGCACACCCTGACCTGTGGGTGGCTGGGGATGCTACAGATTGGCATCATAGCTTCTGGTTGAAACATTGGGCCGGTATGGGTTAGGTCTATTGGTCAGAGTCTCATGGTCAAGATCGAACTCTAACCATGAAGTTGGAAATCTTAGGAGGAATGGCATTGCAGAATCTACGCAGGAGTTAGACCATCAGAGACCTATTGTAAGGGGTTTGAAGGATCGTGACCATCCCATTTGAATTCAGGAGTGATACCAACTGTAGGATTAGGAGAGATCCAGGATCGTTGGATCAGAGGATAGGTGAACATGGGTCATCCGATGAAAAGGAAGCAAGGGTTAAGGTCACAATTGTTAGATCCCATTGGAGAGAGAGATCCCATTGGAGAGAGAGATCAATGGACAATAGGCATTATGGGGAACCAAGTTGCACAGGAGATAATTACTCAAGGTGGTCCCACAATCCAAACCATGGTTTCATCGAGGGGTTACGTGCCAGCGTCAGGAGAATTGCGGGGTGAAAAGCGGGTTACTCCAAACCACCGATGCGTTCCCCCACAAATTGAAAGGCATGCAGTGATGGGACATGTTAATACTCTAGCGACGAACCTCCAAAGAGAAGAAGTAGCCGGAGACCGTCAATCTATAGGAGGACATGTTTCAACCGATCGTGTGCTCCGGGTGAAAGCACTCCGGGAAAATGCGAGTGAAGAGAAGTTGAGAATTGAGATTTCCAGAACCTGGAGATCTGAAGTGAATCAAAACCGTCCAATCCAGGAGGACACGCGACAGAAATCTGTGCACTTTGGGGTAAAGCGAAGGTTGAGAGTTGCATTCTCCGAAGTCCGAAGACCTGAAGAAATCGTAGTCGTGGATCTGCGGGGGACATGCATCAGTAGATCACAAGACTTGGATAAAACCATTTTCAAAAAGAGTTAAGGGTTGAGATTCTTGAAGTCCCTAAGTCTGGAGTTGTTACAAACTGTCTGATAAGGGAGACACATGGCGGCAGTGTAGTCGGTTTGGGAAATCAAAGTTCTAGAGAATTGGAAGTGTGTTAGTGTGGAAAATCCCGAAGTCCCGAGAGCCCGAAGAGCCGAAGTGGTGAGGCACAAAGATGAAGTCACCAGGAGGTGATGTGGACCCCGGAATTCCCGAAGTGACATGCCTTGCGGACATCACTAGGGATGCCGTGCACACATGGGATGTGCACCATGTGTCAGTAAGTTTTGAGCATGCAAATGATTGAAATGTCAGTTAGGATGTGACACATGTCACCCGCCTGATTGGGCCATGTGTCCACTTACATTATTTCTCTACGTGGTGACAGATTGTGGAATCTGGAGAAATTACTCCGATATTTTTTTAGTTGAGAGTTGAAACTCCTGAAGCCCGGAGAGATGAAGACCCGAAGTAAACGTCGACCGTCGAATCATCCAAAGTGGACCTGAACTGTCAGATCAAGAGAACAGGTGGTGTGAAGCTCTGGATTATGGGTAAGGACCTGAAGTAAGCGTCGATCATCAGATCTTTCAAAGTAATTCTCCATCGTTTGATTCAAGAGGATGCGTGGCAGAATCCCATGTATTTCGAGGGAAAAAAGGTTTGATATTTGAGAAATCCGAAGTCCGGAATTCCGAAACGAGCACAATCGTCAATTTGGGAGAGGTAAATATGAACTGTTGGTTCCCAAGAGGTATATATCAGTTGTCCTTTTAGAAGCACCACCTCGTATTGCGGGGACAATAGGTGCTCGGGCTTTACGAAGTCGAGGGTGGGCCACAATTGAGACCACGGTTTTGGCAAAAGGACACATGGTGGCTTGAGGTAAATTACGGGGTGAAAAGTATTTTGGTTCCAAACCACCTTTGAGCATGGCCACAATCATGCACATGCATGAGGTCACTGCCTAAGGTCACATATAAGGAGGGGCCAAGAGAGAAGGAGCTAGTTCCAACTCTGAGATTTTCACAAGGGCCAAGGAGAAGTTCGCGGGGTCCAACCGACCTACACTGGAAAGCCGTAAGGGTCTGTGTTTAGATACAGAATGAAACCATCAAGGTTTCAGAGAGACAATTCGGCTTGGGATTGAAGATCCTTGACTGGGAGGTCACACAACCCTTAGGAGAGAAGGGGGTCTGCATTAAGAATAAAAAGGAACTGTAGCATTGTTGACAATTTTGTTTATCATATGTGTAATTCTAACAAAATGTTCGCTTTCACATTTTGCAGAATTCAGGGGCTTAAGCACATCAAATTAGGATGTGTATTAAGGAAATGGAAGAAGGTGAGGGAGCCTCCAGTCATGATAAGGAGGCCAAAGGATAGAATACCAGAGTTGGTAATGCAGAGACAGAGTCTAATGGATGCAAGGGAAAAATGAGAGCAGGAAACATTAATAGAAATGGTAATAAGCTTGAAGATGGAAGTGCAGAGCTACAAAAAAGACAATGAGAGACTGATGAGAGAGAAAAGTCAGATAAATGCTCGAGTGTTGTAGAGCTTAAATCAGTTGTAGAGACAAACGAAGAAGGGAACAAACTCAAGACAAGAGGAAGAAGGCAAGTGCCATGAAAGAAGGGATGATCGTGGAAGAGTTGGTTATTCCAGAAGTGCTAGAAGAGCTCATGGACACCACTCACCTCCTTACTCAGAAATAAATTTTTATGCATCAGAAGATCCTGTAAGAAGTCCAGAGGTGTCTCCTACTAGACACCAAAGAATGAAACAAGAGGTAGATAGTTTGCAAGGAGAGTTGAGGAAGCTCAAGACACCTTCCTTTGATGGTGAAAGAGAAAGGGAAGATGATTCCGAAGCATGGTTTCTTGGGCTCAGAAGATATTTTCAGTTTCATAACTATTCCTTGAACCTGGAAGTTGGGATTTCCACCTACCATTTACATGGGAAAGCTGCAATGTGGTGGGACCAACTGAAGCAGGTGGAACATTTTAATGAAAGTAGGATCACTTGGAAGTAGTTCAAGATGTACTTCCATAAGAAGTACCTCTCATAGCATTTATATGACAAGAAAATGCAGGAATTCTTTGAACTCAGGTTCAGAAGCATGACTATGGCAGAGTACGAGAAGAATTTCTTGGGATTGTTAAAATATGTCAGGTTCATTGGTGATGAGAAAGTGAAAATACAGAGATTTCTAAGTGGACTTCCAACCTTTTAGAAGGAAAAGATCAAGTATGATGATCCCAATACCTTTAATGAGGCCATCAAGAAGGCTAAATACCTGTATGAGCAAGGCCGGGGAAGAGAATCCATGCATAAATCTTAGAAGGACAAGAAGAATGAGAAGTTGGATCAGAGGAGGAAAGGATTCAAACCCCCCTTCAATAGGAATGAGCCTAATAGAAATCATCAATATCATCATGCTAAGGGCGATTCCAAGAAGGAAGATTCCTTGGGAAAAAGGGAAAGACCACCAATCCAATGTTGGGGATGCAAGGAAGATCACATGTACAAATATTTCCCTCACATAAAGGATAGAGTGAAGACTATGCACAACATCCAAGAGGCTACAACAATCGAAGATATGGGAAGAATCTATGCAGCTTCAAATGATCGACAAGCAGAGTACCAGTCCAATATGATCGAGGTAAGGTAAGATAAAAAAATCAGCCTATTGATATTTTGATTGATTCATGAGCAAGTCATTGTTACATTGATCCTAAGATAGTGGATAGATTACATTTGGAGAAAAGTAAACTTGGAAAAGCAAGTTTGGTTCAGTTAGCCACTGGAACCAAAAGAAGAATCCATGATATGGTCAGAATTTGTTCCATAAGTCTTAATGGTGTGAATAATAGTATTGATCTAAATATCATACCATTGGGGTCTTATGATATTCTTATTGGAATGGATTGGTTGGACAAGCATCACGTTGTCCTAGATTGTCAGAACAAGAAATTTACATGTCTTGATGGAAATGGAAAACAAATCACTGTGAAAGGAGTTCCAAGACCCATCTCTATAAGGGATATTTCAGCCTTATAGCTAAAAATATGTTTCAGGAAAGGATGGAAATTGTATGCAGCTCATGTGGAAGAGCCAGAAAATACAAAGGGGCCAAGCCTCGAATATTTCTTGGTACTACAAGAATTTGAAGATGTATTCCAAGAAATAACCAGATTGCCACCAAGAAGGGAGATAGATTTATCAATTGATTTAGTGTCAGGAGCTACCCCGGTGTCAAAAAAACCTTACCGAATGAGCACACCAGAGTTAAAAGAATTTCAAATGAAGTTGGAGGAATTGTTGAATAAAGGGTACATACGTCCAAGTGTTTCACCTTGGGGAGAACCAATAGTTTTTGTCAAAAATAAATATGTAACCTTGAGGCTGTGTATTGACTTTCGACAACTGAATATGTATACTATAAAGAACATGTATCCTCTACCCCGAATTGATGACCTCTTTGATCAACTAAGAGGAGCAAAGATATTTTCAAAGATTGACCTAAGGGAAGGATACCATCAGGTAAGAATCAAGGAAGAAGACATTCATAAGACAACCTTTAGGACCAGGTATGGGCATTATGAATTTGTAGTGGTGCCATTTGGACTGACCAATGTACCAGCTGTCTTCATGTTCTTAATGAATGGCATATTCATAAATTATTTGGATAAGTTTTTCATAGTATTTCGGGATGACATACTTATCTATTCTAAGTCTAAAGAGGAGCATGAACATCACTTAAGAATGATATTGCAAGTACTGAGAGAACATCGGTTGTATGCCAAGTTGAGTAAGTGTTCTTTTTATCAAAAGTAGATCCATTACTTGGGACACATTATTTCAGAGCAGGGCATAGCAGTAGATCTTGAGAAGATCGAAGCCATTAGAGGATGGCCAACACCCATAAATGTGTCAGACGTTAGATATTTTATGGGATTAGCTGGCTACTACATAAGGTTCATAGTAGGGTTCTCTAAGATTTCTCATCCCATCACTTCTTTGCAAAAGAAAGGAACTAAATTTGAATGGACACTCAAGTGTGAAAATAATTTTAATCTGTTGAAGAAATTACTTACTAGTGCACCTGTGTTAAAGATTGCTAACCCAAATGAAATTTTTGTGGTATGTACAGATGCATGTAAGGAAGGAATTGGGGGATTCCTCACGCAAAATTGACATGTCATTGGATATGAGTCCAGAAAGCTTAAGGAACATGAGAGGAACTATGTTACCCACGACTTGGAACTTGCTATCATTGTTCACGCCTTGAGGATGTGGATGCATTATCTCATGGGGGAGAAATTCGAATTAAGGACAGACCACATTCGCCTGAAGTATCTTTTTGAACAACGGACCTTGAATGCCAGGAAAACAAGATGGCTGGAAATTTTGAGTGAATATGACTTCAATATCAAGCATATCAAGGGAAAGGTGAATAAAGTTGCCGATGCACTTAGTAGAAGAGTGCATCTCATGCATGCTACTATTATCAGCATGCATCAGTCAAAATTGAAGAGCAAAATTTTAGATGTTCTTGTTACAGATCAACATTACCTACAGGTAAAGAAACACTTACAACAAGGAGATGTACAACAAAAAATAAAGGAGTATGAGATAAAGGAAGATGAAATACTCATGCATAAAAATAGAATCTATGTTCCTAGTTCTAGAGAAATGAGGAATTTGGTACTGAAGGAAATGCATGATGTTCCTTATGTTGGACATCCCGGTTACCAGAAAACAATTACAATAGTAATAGGCCAGTTCTTTTGGCCAAGAATGAAGAAGGATGTTTTTTATTACATCACTCGATGTATGGAATGTCAGAAGGTGAAGGTTAAGCATAGGCACCCAACAGGGTTGCTACATCCATTGCCAATCCCAGAGGAGAAATGGGAAGTGATCACCATGGATTTCATCACATGATTATACATAACGAATAAGCAACATGATTCAATCATGGTGGTGGTTGAAAAATTAACAAAGGATGCTCATTTTGTGTCTTTGAAGACAACACATACACCGACTAATATTGCAGAAATTTTCATTAAGGAAATTTTTAGGTTGCATGGGATACCTAGGACAATCATCTCAGACAGAGATACAAAGTTTACCTCCAATTTCTGGAGGGGATTATTTAAATGATTTGGCACAAATATAAAATTTAGCACAACATATCATCCCCAAACATATGGGAAAACAGAGAGGCTCAATCGAATAATTGAAGACATGCTAAGAATGTATGTGATGGATAAGCCATCTAAGTGGGAAGATTACTTACACTTGGTTGAGTTTGCATATAATAATGGGTATTAAGCTTCATTGAGAATGAGCCCATTTGAAGCCTTGTACGGTAGGAAATTTGATACTCCAGTAAGCTGGGACAACCCAACAGATAGAGTGGTACTTGGGCTGGAGTTTCTTAAGGATATGGAAGACCAGGTGGTTAAGATCAAGAAAAATTTAAAGGCAACTCAGGATAGACATAAATTTTATGCAGACAAGAACAGGACAGCTAGAGAATTTAAAGTAGGGGAGCATGTACTTTTGAAAGTGAAGCCCAAGAAAATCTCTTTGAAATTGGCTAGTTGTACAAAGCTGGTAGCCAGATTCTATGGTCCATTTGAAATATTGGACATAATAGGGCTAATTGCATACATGCTTGCATTTCCTTCTTCCATGAATGTGCATAATGTATTTCATGTATCTTTACTAAATAAATATGTACATGATCCTAAACATGTTATTGATTGACATCTGACTCAGGTAGAGACGGAGGAAGACTTTTAGGTTCAACTAGTGCGAGTATTGGACAAAAAGGTCAAAATGCTATGGAATCGAGTTATAGAGCTGGTAAAAGTTTAGTGGACCTTCTATGGTCCTGAAGATGCTACCTGGGAGCATTAATATGCCATGCGGGAAGAGTACCCACAACGTTTTGAATAAATATGAGATTTTGATCTCTATTTTGTATATGCACTGAGGACAGTGCCAAGATAGGGGGGAGGAGATGTAACACCCTGGGTTTCAGACCCCCATTTTAAATAATGTATTGTTACAATGCTGAGAGGCCTGAGTGCCCAAAAAATTATTAAATGTCCAGTATGCCCAATACATGTAATGTCTTTTATCATTATTATTAATAACTACATCATTGGTTACTAGACGAATAAGGACTAGAGTTATAGGGGGCTATGATTCCACAAGAGAAGGGGCTTGAGGGGATAAATGTTTATTTCCTATTTTAATTACCCTTTTTGTCTAAGGGAGGGGATCGGTTACACGAGCTTCTTGGGGAAGGCCAGGAGGTTCTTGATTCCCCACGAAAAATACTTAAACCCATCCCTGGTCTGATTGTGGGGTTGTTCATTGGCTCGTTCACTCCTTCACTTCTTCATTCGTACCATTCCTTCCCTCATGCACTTTCATTCACCCACTTACCCATTCATTGATCCATCCTCACCTACATCTTGGCTTGGTAAAAGGGAAAGGAACTATTGAAGATTAGCCACGGGATAGTTGGTTGTAGTGGTTGCTAGTGCAATCCATCTATGTCTTGAGGCCTGCATGTCTGAGATGCATTGGCCTACGCCTTGTTTTTCTCATAGTTGTGAGTCTTGATAGTTCCAACATTGATATTATGGACTAACTGTGCTAGACCCCTGGAAGGAGAAGGACTTCCTGAGCGACTGCATGGCAGAGAAGGGTGGAGGTCCATTCTCTTGGGTGGTACAGGCTGGGTAGAAGAGAGTTGGGTACTTGGATTGTTGTGGGTGTTGGGAAGCATGTGAGATCTTGAGAGATGATTGGTTTAGGAACCCAAGTAACACTCTCGAACCATACTTGTGGATTCATAGCCCTGGCTCGGGGGTGACACTTCTATTGAGATGTGGAGCAGTAGTGTCTACAATTGGGTGGAACGTCCTTGGTTTGCAGCTAGTTGGTGTCTCCTTTTTACAAAGATAAGTGCTCTCTGTTGTGATATTATTATTTGTGTATGAATGTGTTTTGTTGTGTATTTTAATTATCGTTTAACTAAATCTTAGATTATGCATGCTTGATGGATATTGTTGTGCATGTCGTTAAACCTTTTATCTTATGCATCCTTATTAAATTAAGAAGGTACCAATAAGAGTACGAAGTCCATGGGTGGGCTTGAAGGTAGCACACCTCGGCTTGTGGGTGGCTGGGGATACTACAATACCCTACATTTTCCTGATGGCCTTAATCTTTCACCTATATGGAGAAAATGATTGCTCCAGGTTCTCTAAGGCGTGGATGCCATTGGCTCATACAGTCACTACATATGGTAATACTTTCAACTAGGGGGCTATCATCTCGAAGAAATTACGTACCCCGATAGAGGAGGCACGTAACCTTAAACCCAAAGAAACTCCTGGATTCTACATGGAAACCTATCTCTTAGATGAAATATGTTCCATGAGTGTTTTCCCTGGTCTAAGATTAAACTGACATATCTCGGAAGTACTTGTACACGTTTATTTTGGCATATTATGGGAGAATAGGTACAAAAGATCAATGGATTTGATTTGCGATGGTTTCATAAATCGAGTGCATTTCCTAATATTTAAGCAAGATTATCCAAGACTCTCAGAAGCATCAAGGAAGGTAATCTCCAAGATTGGGCATTGGTACTTGGAAGAAAGAAACACATATATTAGGATTTTTGGAGCTCTCAGAGCACCACACCTGCTATCGGCCCATGTGCCCGATAAAATATTGTTAGGATAAATATGTTACCAAACTATACTACAAGGATTCAATGCATACTTATTGAAAGACAAGAAAATAATATTCATTCCCTATGGGTTCTACGTGGGTTACCACTTTGTGAAGGATACCATCGAGGCCAGAAAGGAAGCTCAAAGTCAAATTGAGTGTAAGTTCATCACTGAAAGGTACATGAGGCATGATCTTAAGAAACTGGTGGTTGAACACGCTAATCAAGTGGTGTTGCATTGGCCCTACCCACATGATTATTTTGAATATGAGATATTTACAAAGAATTATTTGAGCTGGGATGAAGTCTTAAAGAGAAAAGAAAAACTAGATCTGGTTAAGTTCATGGCTCTGCCTGGGAATGAACAATTGGACTTCCTAGAACATACTTTCGGGTCAGTAGAAACAACACAAGCCCAACATGAAGGTGCATAACAGATAGTGGACAAGTCTGAAGTGCAAAGGCTCCTGGATGAAGCTGAGATAATGATGCAAACACATGAGAGAAACAAGATAGTGCCAGAAGGAATGACCATGGTAATTAATTTGGTCACATTCAAAGGAATTGGAGAACTAGTTGCCTATAGAAATACCTCGGTATAAGGATATAATGAGCAACAAAAATCATACAAGACCACTAGAGAAGAAATAGGGATGGGGCCAATCCCCTTGCTATCAACAATCTCTGACGCCTTAGAGAAAGTAACTCTTGTCATCACATACCTTATCACTATATATGAAAGTGATGTGGAGGAATCCCATGCTATAGTTCTCATTACAAATGAAGTAGTAGCAAAAGTATTAGGTTTGAAAGCACGCCATGGGTGGAAAAAATTGGATATCGAAACAAATCTAATTGTAGCTAGAGGTGGGCATACCACCCTAGCATGGGCTTCTCATCCTTCAAAGGAACAAGGAGTTCCAAATTTTAAAGGATCAGAAGGAGGCAACTCCAATAAAGGAGATGAGGATGTTAAACCTTAAGGTAGCAGGGAGCTCAAAGAAATATCTACAGGGATTCCAACAAACTCTGTGCTTTCAAACTTGGTAGCCTTAGCTAAAGATACAACCATAGAGATCATGGGAAACACCCCATGCATAGAACAAATCAAATATTCACATATTGGGGAAAAGATGATATCAACATGAGTCTCTAGGAAAGATTAGATGACACAATAAAAATGTAAAGGAACTGTTCATCAGGAGCCAAAATCTGATAGAGGAAAGGAGATGACATTTGAACACTTTCACACCTTGGTTATCCTAGGAAATTCCCTCAGATGGGGAGATCAATCGATCCCAGATCCTTTAGATGAATTGGTTGATGTTCAGGCCATCACCTATGACATGAAAAAAAAAATGGCGGTAAAGAGGATTGGAAAGAAGAGAAGAATCACTTTGGATAATGCAGTAATGATCACCACCGAAGAAACACTACTAGACGTAGGACAATCTATATTAATCTAGATTAAGTGATGTATTAGGGGAAAGTATGGCTATATCTAGTGCTACCATTGATAGGGAAAGATAGGATGAATGATAAATTGATTCCATGAGGGAAGAACTAGTGCATCTCAAACACCAAGTAGAATACTATCAAGATACCACCCAGGTGGTGGTATTCATGAAGATTGAATTCACGAAAATCTATGGCAAGTTTAAGTCAAGTAGGAAGATATTTATGACAAAGATCATAGGCTTTCAAGAAGAAACCTTACTGGATCTCGTAGCACATAAGGAAATGATGAGATGGTCTGAGAAGGCTCAGCAGGTAACAAAACAAATCAACTACATCGGGGAAATCCAAAAAGGCAGGGGTGAAGAAGAACATGACATCAGGATGCTTGTAGAGGAGAGTCTAGATAGGCTAAGGATAGTTGGAGAGTATTGGGTGAAACTGGTAAAAGAATCATGATTGAAAATGAAAGAGATATGGGAAGAATGTCTCAAACATTAGGACCAAATCAATCAGAAGCTGACATAGCTTCAGCTTCCAGTATTCGGCCCGCCTAACGAATTTGTCGATTTACGTTTCATAGTTCGACATTTCAACAAACTTGACGATGAATTTGAAGCTAAGGTTTGGGAGATTCAAAGGATTGACATAGGAAAGATCAAATGCCTTGTCTATGGGCTAATAGGGACAATGTGGATTCTACAACATCTATGCTCAGAGATTGACAGATTCAAAGATCGAGTAATGGAAATGAATGAAAAGATCAACATGTTGATGTACCAACACCGATTTACATATCTACACACTTGCAAAGATTGTTTTTCCAAATGGTATGAATATGACAGAAGAAACCCCATGAGTTAACTAAAGCTCATTGATAGTTTCCAAGAAGATATGAGCCACTTTATTTTTTGTTCTCTTTTGTTTAACTAGTGTTATAGAGTCATTGTTTACATGAGGTTGTGATTTAAATAAAGAGATCGACCTCACTTTGAAGGGTCAACAATTTTTTAATAGTGTAATTTAGATACAAATCTATTTTGAAGTTTAATTTTGAAGCTCATATAGAGCCAAAGACGATTTTTGCCAAAGCTGGAGGAGTAACTCAATTTGTGGATTGTTCTGTGTCATTGTTAATTGATACAAGAATTTCAGTAAGACATTAGTTATATTTTGAAGCTATCTTAAAACTTTGCGGTTGTTGAATATACCTTGGCATGAATATGATGGTGTTATAAATTGTGTTATACGGGTAACCTGAATTATTTCTGGTTAATTGTCATTCTTGCATACATTTCCCTTTCTTATATGAGGTTTGTTGATTAAGAAATAAACACATATTAATGTTTCGATATTGGTTATAGAGAAGTTTCATATACATGATGTTGGTAAGAGGTCATCCTAAGCCCAACCTTCTTGATAATTCAGGGAATAAAATATTGATAAAACAAACTTGTAAAGGAACAGGAAAAACAAAATATCTATTAATACCTCCTCGATAACATATTAAATACCATTGAAACCTGTTGTAATTTTCATCCAGAGAATCATGCTCCCTCAAACAGGGAAGAGTATAATTGGGCCTCATCTTTGGGTGTGAATTCTAGCTTCGATGGTTAAGGAATTTTGACCCTTCAACACATCTCAATCAAAATTTATGATATTTTTAAGTGAACATACCTCTGAAACCCTGATTTGGAGTCTGTCCTTTTGACCGACCTTTCTTCTGATGTATTTCTGAAATTTTCGACCCTTTGAGTCTGAAATTTTGGCGTCTAGTACTCTAATATGTATTCTCTACAGTGTCATAGGTCTGACCAAAATTTGATGTGACAAGCGAAAGTTATATTAACTTTCCCAAACCATACTAATTTTTGTCCATTTATGGAGAGAGAAATTGTACATAATTCCACGTGTCCAATAGTTAATACTTGATTTTGAAAATTGTACCAAAAATATCGTGGATTGTCCTCTTTCAAATTCAACTAGTGTCACTAAATTTGAATCATCGCTGAAGAAGATATCACTTTTTTACCAGGAACACATGTTTGAGACTAGTTATATGACTAGTCAAAAACCCTATCTTCCAAAGGGTATATCTTTGAAATTATAATGAACCAGAAGATGAAATTTGTACCACCAATACCTTGATATTTCCTATAAATAACATCCAATTTCATCTATCTGGATCATCCCCCAAAAAAATGTTACAATGAAAATCCCAAGATGACTTGTTTAAAACTGAATTCAAGATGAGTCAAAAACCCTATCTTCCATAGGTTGTATCTCAGAAAGTACAATGATCCAGAAGCTGAAATTTGTACCAAAAATACCTTGATATTTCTTCTAAATAAAATACAAGTTTTCATTTCTCAATTGTCCCATAAAAAAGGTATAGCAAAAATGATAAGATGACTTTCTTGGAGAAGAAAAACCCTAGGATCGATGCTTTGATACCAAATGTTATGTATCAAATGCTTAAGATATCATAACATAAAATAAGTACACACCATTTACAAAAATTTGAGCGTGGAGAACAAATCCAATATAGATAAGAGAGATGAGTTACACAATAACTCCTTAAAGAATACAAGAACCTCCTATAAATATCCAAATACATTCATACATACCAATTCACCTTTCCTCAATAATGAATACATGATCTCTATATATATACCTATTCACACCTACACATTAGACCCATTTACTATTATTGATCCGGATCTCAGGGGTTGAGATATGGATGGCTTGAATGGAGAGAGAGGAGGAGCTTAGACATGCCAATCTTGCATGAAAAGAAACATGGAGAAAAACATGTAAATGAAGTACTTGGGAGGTGAGGCTCAAAGATGAGCCTCACCTCTAAAACTAATTACTAGTAAATCACTCTGATCTAATTGATCTCATAGTGAAAAATATAAATATGAGAGAAGCCAAAATGAGTAACTTGATATTATGAGAAGGCTTGCTAGTCCTTTATATAGAATTACAAAATGGTCCATTGGACAAAGTAAAAAGGAGCTCATTAAATGAGTCTCTATTATTAGTATAATATATCTAACTACCCAACTAACTAAGTAGTGGAAAATAAAACCCAATACAATAATGTAAAGAGCTCATTAAATGAGTCTCTATTATTATAATAATAGATCTAACTACCCAACTAACTAAGTAGTGGGGAATAAAACCCAATAAAATAATGGATAGGTGGGTCTCTCTTTGACCCATATGGGAAACCTATTATCCCAATTAATTAATGAGGAGGTGGACACCTACATGGTCAATCTATTAGCTTTATAGTTTTATGACTTTTGCATCCGAGTTTAGACCATATACCCTCTAAAATTCAGATTATTCCTCCCCCATTAGAAAATGAGGGTCCCCATCATTTCACCCATGCTACAAAGAGACCCATGAGTATAATTTTCTAATTCCCAATTAAGGGAAGGGTTTTGTGTCTTTGACCCATAACCATTTACATTAATAAAAAATGGAAAAATCATGACTTTGGAGGCTTTGAATCTCCTTCTACAAATTTATTCATAACTTCTTCTACATATGATGAAATCTAATTCCGTCGAACACCCATTTGATTTATTGAAAAGATATTTCCATCAGTATATGGAAATTGTTCTTAGGTGGCCCATGGAGTGATGAATTTGTTTTTGAAGTGTCAGTGATGCACAACCGTCTTGGAAGAAATACATGCAAATCTTCAATCAATGATATCTCTCAAACCAGAAAACGAAATGAAATTCCACGAAATATCCATTTAAGATATTGAAGAGATATTTCCATCCATATGTGGAAATCCTTCTTTAGTTTCATGAGTAGGGAGAAACATATCGTTGAATATGGTTGTACGCATGACCTCCTTGGGTCAAATACATGATGAGATTCAATCGATGATATCTCTCAAACTAGGAAACCAAATGATATTTCGTGAAATATCCATTTGCAAAATTGAAGATATCGTTCCATCCGTATGTGGAAATCCTTCTTTAGTTTCCCGAGAAGGGAGAAAAATACCGTTGAATATGGTGGTATGCACGGCCTCCTTGGGTCAAATACATGTTTATATTCAATCGATGATATCTCTCAAACCAGGAAGACAAATGAGATTATACAAAATACGCATTTGATATCTTGAATATATATTTCCAATGATCTATGGTAGAGCCTCTAAAATTTTGTGTAGAGGTTGCATCACCTCTTTGAATTTGGTTGAGTGTAGAGGGCCACAAAGGATGTCAAKGGTTTTTAGAGTAACATGGGCTATTGTAGACATTGTAGAACCTYTGTGYGAAGCATGGACACCCTGCAAATTTGGTGAAAATGTTGCATACAAATGTGTGTTATGGATTCATGTATAGATGTAGTGAATCCATGTATGGTTCTCCTTGTAATGGTGAATGAATATCCGAGGGTATAAAAAGACYTGTAGTTCCTATGGACAAACTGTGATGCTTACAGTGTATGGCCCAAAAAATGGATTCTGATAGTACCAAAAGGAGGTTGGTGATTGTTGCAAATGTTTGAACCCGCAACATGCTTCAAACCCTTGTTTCGATTGAGAACATACCCTCTCTGATACCATTTAGGGGTTGAGATTTGGATGACTTGAATTCTGAGAGAGGAGGATCTTAGACATGCCAATATTGCATGAAAAGAAGCATGGAAATAAACATGTAAATGAAGTAATTGGGAGGTGAGGTTGAAAGAGGAGCCTCACCTCTAAAACTCATTACTAGTAAATCACTCAAAGCTATTTAATCTCACAATGAACAATAGAAAATATGAGAAAATCCAAAATTAGTAACTTGATATTATGAGAAGGCTTTCTAGGCCTTTATATAACATTACAAAATGACACATTGGACAAAGTAAAAAGGATCTCATTAAACCAGTCTCTATTATTAGTATAATAGATCTAACTACCCGACTAACTAAGTAGTGGAAAATAAAACCCAATATAATAATGTAAAGAGCTGATTAAATGAGTCTATATTATTATAATAATATATCTAACTACCCAACTAACTAAGTAGTGGAAAATAAAACCAAATACAATAATGGAGAGGTGGGTATCTCTTTGACCCATATGAGCAACCTGTTAGCCCAATTAATTAATGAGGAGGTGGGCACCTACATGATCAATCTATTAACTTTATAGTTTTATGACTTTTGAGTTTTGAATAGAATACAAAATGAAACACTCCTCTCTTGAAAACATGAAATTTTTATTTTTAGTTATGTTTTTGTTTTGGTTATTTATTATATCATTTTTTATATTTTCTATGAGGTTGGTTTTTCATTTTCTTCATAAAATGATATAAAGATACAAATTAAAAAGAAATTAAAAAATTACAAACAAAATGGAGGAAGGTGTCCCTAATTGACATGACTTAAGACATAATTCCTCTTCGATGCAAATCTAAGATAGTAATATTTGTGAGGAATTCATGTGATTTCAAACAATCAAGGGATATAAATACCTAGTTCCATTCACCCTATACTCTCACTTAGCCTCACAAGAGTATTGAGATGTTGCTTATGTACATTACCAATTTGAGCATCAACATATAAGTCTCATTGTTTGGATTAATCTATAATGTTGTTCAACTTTGGCTCACATATTTGTATTGATTGATAAGTTTATTTTGTTTAATTAGTGCCAATTAGCATAACAATTATATGCAAACCATAATTAGAGGTAATTTGTATATGTAAGTAAGTGCATTTGTATATCATGAGGTGTCCATTCCTATACCTTAGTCCTAATGCACCTAACAAAAACTAGTTCTTATGTTTCACCAAAGGTATCGATAGTTAGGAACCCTACCTCATTTCAGATGTATGGATGCATACATGAATTATATTTCAAATTCCTAAACTTTGTATATTCTTGAAGGTCTATTATATTAGACATAGTATGGAACATTTGACATGTAATCTACGATAAAATGGATGTACCTCTAATGGAGTCATTTACATTATGTATATTTATCTTTGTAAGATTCAGTGGTATTGAAGTTATTAGTTATAATTTCTTTGAAATATAACCAATAGGAGATAGGTTCTTTGTGGAGATTGTAATGACAAACTACATAATTACAATAATAAACTGTTGAACTCCACAAATCACTTTAATTATCGATCCATGATCATACAAACTCCATAGATATTATGCACTATATATGAAAACTACAGAGATTAGGTTGTTGAGGAGTACAATGTTGAAGATTCATAGATGTTCTTAATATAAAATGAAATGATGAATAAGTAAACATCAATGATTATCATAAATTATTAATGAACAACTTCATTCAAATACAACTAGAGTATTGATCCTAATTTCCATTTATTTATTCAAATGATTGAATCCAAATAGTATCATAACACAACACTATTCAATAATTAAACATAGTTAAAGCAATTGAATTTTTGTTCCTACTCATTCATTGGTTGAATTTGAAAAATGTTCACTATGATATATATGAGCATTCAATATAAAGAAACACAAAAAATCTATTCCATTGATAATTCAATCGCACTACACTATGTAGTAATTGGGATTTTCATCAGTGGGCTTCCCTTGAGTGGGCCCTTACCCAAGGAAGGATGATGAACCCTTAAACAAATCAACATCCGAACTAATATAACAATATTTATATTAATCAACATTATAGAAATTATAAAGTCATTCTGAACATGAAATACCTTGTTACTATTGATTGGAAGCTAGGAAGAAGTTTGAACCAAGACAAGCTATTTGAAATTTGCAACCTAATTAATTAGAAGAGATGTAAATAATTCTTTAGTAGGATGGGTCCAATGAACCCATCAACTACTTCCTACAATGAACCCATCAACTACTTCCTAGGATTAAACAAAATATCTTCTTAACTTAAAAACTCTCTTAGTTGTAGTTGAGTCTTGAAGTTATAAACTTATAATTAACTATTTGGATAATTCATGAGTAATTTAACAACCTACTAGTTTATGCCATGAGTTGGATGATAGGATCCCTAAATTTTCTCTTGTTGTTGGTAAGGTCGATGGACTCTACAACTCAATATTAGTGAAGTGGTTATACAAAGGATTCCCATTTTCCTCATGGTAGTTGCATGTAAATAGTCCTATTAATCAACATCATGAACACTTTGTAGTGCAACTTAGGTCCCCAATGGTAAGTAAGTACAAGAAACCTCATACCATAACATCATGATTAACACATTTTAATCAAAGGCTCACGAAACATCCAACATTCATCACACTTTCTCCTAATTAAGTCAATACTTGAAATGGCCATTAAATAATATTATGAGAATGTTTTAAGTACAAAAAGGGCTATTGAGAAGTTAAAGGGCGTAATATAGGTAGAAACAATGAGAAAAACAAAACAATTTTGGGGCTCATAATATCCGTCAACTAAAGTATTGCACACCTCTTTTGTAATGTATAAAAAAATGGAACCAAAATTCTTGAAGTACCCTAGCCTTATTTCTGAACTTCTTTCTTCTCTTATTTGCATACGTCCCTAAGATCACAAGCCATGAATTGAGTTACAATTCATTTACTGTAGTAGCTTGAATATTTATATATGTAACTCCATTTCTTCTTCTCTATAGTCACATCAAATTCACTTGAACTCTTCCATGATCAAATTGGGTGTAGTAACAAAGAAAACCTAAATATTAGTCATATCCTATTTATTTTCACTCTTTTAAGAGTGTTAATGTAGAATTTATACTTAGATAAACTAGTCTTAAAACTTAGGAATGAATGTGTATGTACCCTCTTCATATTAGGGGTTAGCTCTTCCAATCTAGAATAAGAAATTACAATAACTTATCACTTGATTGCTTCATAATGTTATCATATTATTCCATCTTGTCTTGGTGTCTTTCCTTCAGGACTAGATTTAATTATGATTCTATAATCAAGTTGATGTGATTTCTCAACGCTTCTCTAGGTTGCGTGATTTCTTCCCTCACCTATAATATAGGAATAAGTTTCTTTGTTTTGTTCTTCTAAGCGTCAATAAACCTATTTCCTTGATTTTTCAACCAATGGTAGAAATCTCTTAATTTCACATAGTAGGAGACCACTTGAGAGGGTGAGGATTTTTATAGTTGTGTAAGTAAAACTCACATAGTAGGTTATTCTTCTCATTAGTGCAGCTATGGTATCTTTCAATGAATTATTTCTAGTTTTCCAAGTAGTAAGGTAGGTGGAAATCAATTCTATCCAATAATAAATTATACCAATGCTCTCTTAAATACAATGTATAGGCCCTTGTAGGTGACCTCGAGGAAATCATTTCCTCTACATATTTTATGGTCTTCACATTCAATCTTTCTAATAAAACATATTTTTCATTCATTTCTTCAATCTCATCCTTTTTCTTTTTTGATTATTATTATAAATAAATATTTTCATTCTCAAGATTCTTTACCATATCCAAATTTTGCATCTTAAATATATCATAATTTTCTCAGAATGAGGATATTACTTGGTTGTGGTCGTCTACTGAGACAACTCCCTCTTTAATTGGTTGTACACATGTTTTCCATTTGATGACCTCTACTTCTAATGCTATGAGTTTCTCCATCGATTATTAAACTTCATTTGTTTTTATGGAAGTAGACTCTAAATTCTCTCGAATCTCTTGTGGTGGTGGTATAGGGATTTTTCTTCTTAATTATTATGCTCTTGTTCTTGTTGTTGGCTTTGCCCTCTGTACTCACCTTTCTCTTGTTTTTGGTGTCCCTTATTTCCTTAAAGGATTAGGAATCAAATGAGCAAGGGAGTATCCAATGTTGATCAACATATCTGTAATGTTTTTAGTAGAGTCCTCTATTTTCTTAGACTACATATTCTTTTCTTTGTATCTAATTTCTACGCGATTGTCCTTTTTTTTCGAAATCATGACCCCTGGTAATATTAGGGTTTCTTTCCCTGGGGTTTCATCAACAATATTTTGTCCCTCTTATAGATGTAATTCAATGGCTTTCCCTTTCTTGGAAGATTTATTCTTATTTGCTTTTGGATTCCTTTGTATGAAATTTTTCTTCTACAATTTTAGTGGCTTGTAGGGTTTGGAATTGCTCCCTATTAAGGCTAACAAATTGTTCCCAAATGATTTTTATCTATTGAGTTTTCAATGCATCAATTACTAGTAGTTTAATGATCATGCAAGGATTGTTACCTTTTCCTCCTTGCACCTTGATATTCACCTTTTTAATGGATTATAATACGTAATATGGATGCCAAGATATTCCTCTAGTCTAATATATGAGAAGTAGCATAATTGTACCAACATTTTGATGTGGTAAGAAAATATTAAATTATGCCTACCTTCACAGGTGATGTATCTAATGATGTATAGATCAACCGCATCCCATGATGATGGTAGGGCCAGTTCATTTTATGCCATGCCCAATGTCTTCCATTATTTCATAAGTAAGAGGAAACTTCTTGTTTTACTCATGAATGTTTACTCTATCATCCTTCTCCCATTGTTGTCCAATTGGTGAGCCTATAAACCTAGAGATAGTTTCCTCATTCACTTTGATTTACAAACCCTTTACACTAGAGATTAAACCTTTGAATTGTTTAGTTTGTGATGTTTGCTATCAAATTTATAGTAAACTCTAGTGAAATTGCATAAGATGATATTCTAACCATCTTACCTCCTGGAAAATCCTTGATCCTTGAAGGTTGTTTTTTTAATAGATATAGTCTCCCTCCCACTGTTTCTTTGAATTGGAATTCTCTAATAGGTTTTTCTCTATCAATTTGTTTCCTTCATACTTCAATTTTAACCAAATACCAAATAATTATTTTTTGTGAAAACCTTAAAATGAATATAATAAAATTTCAATTATATTTGAGGTCATAGTAAAGAATAATTGCAAAACAATTTGCATGATTTGTAAACGAATTATTAATCACTTTACATGAATTCAAACATTGCCATGCTATACTCCACAACATTGCGTACCTCATACTCTTCATACTTTTCAATTTAACATCAAATGTTTTAGGTTGATACAACAAGACTCTTTTTTAAATTTTGACATGACTTCTCATTAGGTTGATAGTTCCCCCAACTTAAAAGTTATGACATTCTTAGATTAAAATATAACTACTTTTCAATTTAACATTAAATGTTTTAGGTTGATACAACAAGACTCTTTTTTAAATTTTGACATGACTTCTCATTAGGTTGATAGTTCCCCCAACTTAAAAGTTATGACATTCTTAGATTAAAATATAACTAGGAAGCATTGAGTATAGTTGGAAGGTTCAAGTAGAATGGTCAACGAAAATATGTATAACATATGCCTTTTTAGATAATGATTCGAAAAAATTAAATAGAGGTTTAGAAATACGTTGTGTATCCTTATATTGAATATTCCATGATGTTTTATAATAGTGATCACTTTATAATTAGATATTTAATGAACGAACTAATTTTAAATGGTCATATTATTAGATGATTTTTCCAACTATAGGAATTTGATTTAACTATATTTGACAAGTCCTATAAACATAATGTTGTTAAAGAGTTTCTATATAGGTTGACTAACAATATATATTAAGAAAAATTGGATGAATCTTTTCTAGATGATAAATTTGATTTAATTATATTTGACAAGTCTTATAAACATAATGTTGTTAAAGAGTAGGTTGACTAACAATATATATCAAGAAAATTTGGATGAATATTTTCTATATGATAAAATTTTTATTGTCTTAATGCAAACCCCGTGGTTTGTTGATATAACTAACTACCTTATTACAAAGAAATTTCCTAAAAAGTTCTCTTACAAAGATCGTTGTAAAATTTTCAAACATGGTTCTTCATTCATGTGAATTAATGTTTTTTTTGTTTAAACATGGACTAGAAAATGCACTACATCATGCATGAGAAGATGAAATGTATGTCTATCATAATGAGCCATGTGGAGGTTGCTTTGTTGTAAAAGAACAACTCACTAGGTTCTTCACGCATGATATTATTGGAATACATTACATAAAGATGATGTAGAGTATGTTTCCCAATGTGATGAATGGAAACCCATAGGGAAACCTATTCAAACATATGAAATTCCATTAAAACCACAAATTTTACTAAAACCTTTCGAAATTAGGGATTGAATTTTGCATGAACTATTGACCACCTTTAAATTAAAAAAAGTACATTCTAATTTGTATTAGGTACCTTACAAAATGGATAGAGTTCAAACCATTGAAGAATACTAAGGATCAAAAGGTGGCTAAATTTCTTTATGAATATATCTTCATTATATTTGGTGTTCCAAGAAAAATAGTGATTAATAAAGGACCTAATTTTACAACTAATTTGATTAAAAACTTCGTGAATTTGTATAAAGTTTGTCATAAGAAGTCCACTCTATAACATCCACAAATAAATAGCAAAGTGAAAGTCAAAAACAAAGATATAGAAAACATATTACCAAAAACAATACATACTCATAAAAATGATTGGGCCAATAGATTAATTGAAGTAGTATGAGGCTATGTGATCACATGGAAAACAACAACATGATTTACACCATATAAAATGTTATATGATAAAACAAGATTACTACTTATTGAATTTTAGATCAAGACACTTAAAACAACATTGCAACTAAGATTGATCTCTTTACAAAATGAAAATAAATGAGTGATCAACTTAATGCATTGGATGAAATAATAAAACAACCCTTATTTCACCCTAAAATTATCCAATAGAAAATACTTAAAATGGAATGAAAAGTTCATTAGAAATTTCAATGTGGAAACTACGATTTGTTATATGATTTTAGGTTCAAAGAATTTAAAGGAAAGATTAGATTAGAATAAGATGGCTAGGTCCCTATGAAATAGACACATCTTTCAACAAAGGTTCATTAAAGAAAAAAATAATATATTATAACTCCTCTTTTGTTGAATGACCATATATTCAATATTTACGAGAAGTCATTATCAAAGTAACAATTCATATCAAAACTCCAAGAACAACATTTGAATATAATATATTATGAGAAAACTCCTCTTTTGTTGAATGACCATATATTCAATATTTACAAGAAGTCATTATCAAAGTAACAATTCATATCAAAACTCCAAGAACAACATCTGAATATAATTGAAAGTGTCCTATAAATCTAATTTCACTTTACCATATCAAATAAAACAAATATAAAAAAAACAATAGTTTGTTATGGTGAAAATCTCACGGAAGCATCACAAAATAGATAATTAGTTAAATACTAGTTTCCTAGAAAATCCTCATTTGAAAAATAATACATAGGATAATATATTATGGTTGAAATATTATATTCTATATATTATAATGTATAGAATATAATTTGGAAACCGATTTATTGACAAATTGCTTTGAAAAAAAAAAAAAAAATTGTTTTAAGTTTCCACTAATCAATGTTACGCATCCCATCTATAGAGTTCCATTATTCAAGTTCATGGCTTCCATATTCAATAAACCACCATGCCAATTCTATACATTTCAGTTGAAAATAAAATAAGCAATTACAAAATTCATACCAAACGTTCTACTTCAACTTCAACAGTATTACTTGAACAACAATCAAAGTGATAATTCAACATGTTCCAATCATTGATATTGAAAAAATATAGAACACAATTCACAAATCTTACAGTTATCACTTCAAGTTCAAGATGCATAAGAAAACTACTAAGTTTATACTATATAGGACTATTTCTAAGTTCATAATCTATAGGAATATACAACTATAAAAATAAGACTCGACTATTGTGAAGATGCTTAGTCTATCACATCCAAGTAATGATCTAGATGTTGTTCTTTAGGCACAAAGACTGGATAACCGATGATATAATGTCAAAACTTGTTTATAACATATACTACCACCAACAATTCTTTATCTATAATAGTATAGTTTAATTATGCACCAACTTGTCCTTTAAGACTTAAAATGCCTTTTTGCATTATGATGTCCAAAGGAAATCAATATTTTTTGAAATAATTCTAAATGTTGGTGCTTCGATCTTACTAGAATCTTTAATGAATCTCCTATAGTACATTGCATGGCCCGTAAATATTTTAGCATCCTTTTGTTTTAATGTGTTAATTTTTTATTAAGGTTGGTTGTCATTGATGTCAACCCTTGAAGAAAGCCCCGTAGCACAAAGGTTGGGTAATGGACCCAAGATTGTTTGATGTAAAGATGGCTCATTATTGTCTTATCATGGTTGATAATAATTAGAAGTGGATGAACTCCAAAGTGGTCCCCTGATGGTGAAAACCCTCATGGGAAGACACTTTGCAGATTGAGTTATCCTAGAAGTATGGTTAGAGAACCCATGCTTATTTGTGGAATAATGAGATGAATGGCAGTGAATTTGTTAGTGAAACTATCCTATATGGATAGTGCTTATCATGTCGTTTCTGGTGGTATGTGGAACATCACATAAATCCTCATGGTTAGAGAGTTATGGCCATGAGAAGTTGGAGAACCCAAGTTTGGGTAATGGACCCAAGTTTGTTTGATGGATAACAGTATGAGTTTT
Source organism: Picea sitchensis (assembly GCA_010110895.2). NCBI lineage: Eukaryota > Viridiplantae > Streptophyta > Pinopsida > Pinales > Pinaceae > Picea > Picea sitchensis. The sequence continues at coordinate 41,141 of SNQJ01S0083819.1, forward strand.
GATATATTTTTAGGTAATACTATTCTATATGGGTAGTACATGTTATTCCATTTTTGGTGGTATGTTGAACATCACATAACTCCTCACGGTTTGAGAGTTATGGCCTTATGAAGTTGGAGGACCTTTCATATGTCATCTAGAAGCCCCAAAAGGTCAAAGTAGTCAAAGTGGTTTAAGATTTTTTAAAGGTAAATAATAAAGTGAAGTGATGAGTGCACNTGTCATCTAAAAGACCCAAAAAGTCAAAGTAGTCAAACTGGTTTAAGAGTTTTTAAAGGTAAATAATAAAGTGAAGTGAGGAGTGCACTATAATTCAAAGTGAATACAAAATCAATTATTTAAATAATAAATTTAATGGAGAAGTTAGAAGTGGGTTAACCCTAAAATAAGGAAAGTGGGCAAAGTGACCTAGAAGATGTTTTTAAGGAAGCTACTTGGAGAGTATAAATAAGAGGCAAGGCCCTCTCATTTAAAAAACACTTGAGCATATTGAATAACTATAGGTGTCTGAGTTAACCAAATGATATCTAAGCCAAATTTCTGAGGAAAGTGAAGAAATGAAGGCTGAAATTCAAGGAAGGATAAATTCTTTTGATGATGCTTTCTAAGGTATATTTTTTCCAGGTCATCTCACCATTTTCACAATAACATTTTTCTAGAATGATTCAGACCTTGAAATTGTTATTCCATTGAGAAAACATATCCAATTATATGTAGTAAACAATTCAGCTTATGGGTCGTTGTATTTTTGGAGTTACACTCCGTGGAAAATAGGGTTTGTGGCTAGTCCTGAAACTAGTCAAAAACATGTGATTCGGGTAAAAACATCATAACTTCTTCATAAAAGATCCCAATTCAGTGAGACAAAATGTATTGGTTAGCGTACATTTTTTAGTATGCTATGTAACATTTTCAGATCGATTCAACAAACATTTTGTGCAAGGCACACTCTACAAGGTGACTCTCTAGAATAAACCAGAATCCAGCAAGGTATGCCATTTTTTCTGTAACTCCTTTTTTGAGAGGTTCCAAGTAGTGAAACATGGAGGAATTGAATAAAACACATTGAAGAACATTTTGTATCATTTTCATATCTTTATTCATTACAGGTACAAAGTTATCATCATTTAAAGTTAGGGTTGTTGACTAATCCAAAAACTAGTCATGTGAGAAGTTTGATGAAGATGCTAGTATCTTGTTGTCAAAGATAAGGAAGATTTGCAGGTATGTGATCATATACACCGGGTCTATTACAGAGTTACAAATCATATTTGGATGATGAAATTTATGAGGGCTTTTGGTTAAGGTACATGTTGGGTACATGGTTGAGACAAGCAGTTGATGAGTTGGCACATACATGAGGCGTATAGTTGATGATGTTGGCACATATTGATGAGTCATAGTTGATGAGTAGTTGACACATGATTGGTACATACTTGGTACATAGTTGTATGCACTTATTTATGGTACAGGTTGATTACAGGTTGTTTGGTACAGGTTGGTGCATAGTTGATGCACTTGTTTATGGTACAAGTTGATTACAGGTTGAGGTATAGGTTGATGCATGGTTGATGCATGGTTCATGTTTATTGGTACATGTTTACAGTGGTATATATCAAAGTGATAGTGTGGCATTGGTTCCATCATTCTACTTCTACTTCAGGGCGGTTGGACGGGGCAAGGACATGTGGTTGTAGCCACCTTCCTGTTGTAGTCGGAGAACATAGGGGGTTGTAGCCTCCTTCTGGTTGTAGCCAGAGAATTGGGGAGTTGGAGATTCCCTCAAGTTGTAGCCTGA
>SNQJ01S0083820.1:0-23482 GCA_010110895.2 Picea sitchensis
TCCCTAACTCAGGATACTAATGTTTGTTTTGTCAACTTTGGAGAGTTATGCTCACAGCCTAATACAAAGTACTACACCTATTCTACTGTTGGTGGAGGATTCTAGCAAAGAAAAAGTTCTAGATGAATTTTAATTAGCGTTGATTTTTATGGCTGTTCTTTACGCAAAGGGGTGCATGGGAGTGAAACAAATGGAATTATGACTCAGACCCAAAGAATGCATCGATCATGATAAACAGTCATTTCCTTTCGATGAACACCTAGATAAGGGAGAGAGAGAGTTCTTTCACTAACAAGCACAACTGCGGAATGCTCTCAAACAATTCTTTTTCTCAATCAAATCCCAATGTAAAGCAAACTTTCAAATGCCTTCTAATATGCTCAATCAATCATGAAGATATCTTTATTGTTCGCGTATGGATGATGGTCAATACAACCATAATGCTTATCTTTGCTAATTATCTTCTTGGTATGAATGAAAACAAAACTAGCATAAGCAAGAGAAACACAAACAATACACCCTTCGTATCAATCAAAACAAAAAGCGAAAAAGGTGAAACAATCAAAGAGGAAAACAAAATTTTGCACCCAAAAAGAAAAAATTGAAGGATAAGGACCTTGACTCAAAGCGAGATGAAGATGTCTATAGGCCTTTGATGACCTTCACCAAGGTTTATTACTCAACTGATGAGGGGAGAAGAACAATGCATAAATCTCAAATTTCACTCAACAGGGAAAACCTAATGAAAAATGGTGAGGAAGGCTGCAAAATCCAATCAACAAGGTGGTTATCTTCCAAAAAGATCGATGTCGATGCTAAAAGGGAAGACAAAATTGACTCACTAAATCACTCAGCAGAAGAACACAGAGGCAGAAATCCAAAAAAATGCAAATTTTGAGCTTTTCTGGGCCAGAGGAGGCTGGCGCTCTGTTGCCAAGGGAAAAGAGCGTTATAGCGCTCTGTGTAAGGCTACAAAAAGCGCTAGCGCTCTGATAACACTAACTAAAGGGCACTAGGGTCTAAAAGTTCCAGAAATGTCAAGAAAATTCAAAAATTGAAGTTCCAACTTGACAAGGATGTTGAGTATGATGGGACAAGGAGCCAATCAACTCATGAAATTAATCAAAGAGGGGTAAACCAGGTCCGAAACAATCAAAGGGAAGAACAAGGTCAATGAGGATAAAAATCCAAACAAGAGGTTTCGATTTGAGGCTATCTCCCCGGTGGAGTCGCCAGTTTCTGTTGTAGGAAAATCTGCCTGCGGACAAGTAGATCGACCTCTAAGGCTTGACCTTAACCCTAGACAGAAAAATGCTTATCATGGACACAAGTAGATCGACCTCTGGGGCTTGACCTTAACCCTAGAAATGAGAAAATGCTTCATCATGGACGACTTCCCTTTCAGGAAATCTATCTAAGCCCACAATGCATGAAGGAGATATAAGTACATACCTTTTAATCGGCGTTTGTCCACAGCTCTCAGCGAGAAGCAAAGATTCGGAGCGCAACTCGGAGCGTGCATGGACAAAACAAGATACAACCACTTCCTACTCTAATGACATTAGCTTGAAAACAGATCTATCACTAAATTATAAGTTCATCTAGTATGGAACCTGAACTAGAAACAGTCCAAGCGTGTCATATTAATGAATGGCGACATCGTTACTGATAAAATGAATCACCCGAATCTGGCCTTGGCTTTATCCAAGTCCTCTTCGTCCAACCCTTGCTGAAGATCGTAACACAGTTAACAACAACTTCTTGATCGCATACCTCTTTTGTAGGTTTCCTCTAAGATCATAAGTTTCATATGTTGGGTTCTTCCCCCTCCACCATCATAAAACTGTTTATATAGGTTGGGAAAAGCCTAACCTCTTGAGTTATGTTTGCGACGATTAGGGTTCATCTCCTTGGATCGGGGGATCTTTGATGAAACCAAATTAGAACTGTGCCTTCTAATCTGAGATGTTCTTATACTCCTCATTTTGACTCAGACTAACAATTGACTGAGAATAGGGGCGCTCCCCAAAGGGTATCAGTGTTATAGCACTCACGATGTGCCACAGAGAGCGCCCGAAGCTCTTAAGGTGATAAGCTCCTCGAGGAAGGGCTAAAGAAGCGTTATAACGCCGGATCATGGTGTAGGGATGCGGCCTTCTCTAGCGGTATTAGAGGCGTTCCCCTTCTAACCACTATTTCTGGTGTTAAGAGTTCTTTGATTCGAGTGGACGGTTGTTGACTTTCAAGTCAGTCATATGAGGTGTCATAGTGCCTCCTTAGTGTAGATTTATCGCGGCATCATGTCGGTAGCTGTTTGCGACGCGGTAAATCAACTTGCGACACTTTAGAAAGTTGTAGGAAGATGTGACCTTGTGGCGGTACGGTAGGGACAATGCGACACTTTATCCACATGAGCAATTTTGACGTGTAACGATTGCCATGTGGTGCTGAGGAATATTTTGGCCAATGAATGCCAAAATATTGGAAATAGAATATTTTTATCAAAACTTATAGTTGTTGAAATCTATTAGTGAGCAAAAGATGATGGTGTCCTCAAGAAGAGGTTTGGAGATGGTTGAAGAAGAAATTTGGATGCCTTTATTTCTTAAAGGTACTTATGGGGTTGGGTGTCTTATAGGTGCTATCAGAGAAGGAAACAACACATGGCCTACTTGGGCTCATTAAAGAGTCAATTAAAATATTCTTAAAAACATTTTAAGGGGGAGGGAAACCTACCATACCCTATTCAAAAGAGTCTATTAAAGTCTTACTATTGAATATAGGACTATGACTTTCTTGGCCAATGAATGCCAAAATATTGAAATGGGAATATTTTTTTATCCAAAACTTATAGTTGTTGGAAATCTATTGACAAGCAGAAGATGATGGTGTCCTCAAGAAGAGGTTTGGAGATGGTTGAAGGAAAGAGAAATTTGGATGCCCCATTTCTTAAAAGGGTACTTATGGGGTTGGGTGTCTTATAGGTGCTATCAGAGAAGGAAACAACACATGGCCTACTTGGGCTCATTAAAGAGTCAATTAAAATATTCTTAAAAACATTTTAAGGGGGAGGGAACCCTACCCTACCCCTACCTTATTTATAAGAATTTATTAAAACCTTAGTGTTGAAAGGAGGGTTAAGCCACTATTTTGTTTTTACATGTTTTAAATATGAACTATATGTTGTTGTTATATACTAAATGAAGAAGATGATTTTACCTTACAAATTCATATGTTGTTCATAAATTAATGGAAAATTAACTAACATAAAATGTTGTTATCAATACTTAATCAATCAGTGGATAGCAAGGAAAACACATAGCATAAAGGATGGTGACACATCATGAGGTTGAAGAGATATCCCACAATAGAGAAGAAGAATATGATGAGAGGATGGAAGTGGAAACTCCTCCAAATCTAGTTGAAACTATAAGAAGCCTTATGGTAGAGTTACATAGCTTTAAATCATACAAGAAGCTTATAAAAGAACAAGAAAGGTATAATGAAATAAATGTAGTTTTGTTGCAAAGCCTATCAGATATACATAGGTAGCTATATCATGGACTAATGTAGTATCCCCAGGCCACCCAATTTGTGACATGCTACTACAAATCTTCTCTATTCAAGCTCTGATACCAATTTGTAGTGTCCCTAGCCTTCTGTTGGGCAATGCCACTTGAAATAAAAACTTCTCACTATCTTTCTAATAGTCAAAATTGTCCATGCCCATGAATAGACTTGTTGGGTTACAACACACATATCTCTTTATGGAACATCATACATATACATTCAACAATAATATGCATTCTACTAATACAAAATTTAATGAGGAAATCACAAAAATATTCTACAATATCTTACACAGGAAATATTATAATTATTAACACATGTACATGATACACAACATAAAATTTACATAGAAATGGTACTTATATTTTTATGAAGGCCACCAAATGTGTGCATACCTTCCACAAACCTCCCAGCCTTATACCACACTGATCCAAACTATCAACAGTGGTTCACCCCCAATATGGGACTAAACTCCACCAGGGTAAGGGGAATCCTAGGCTAGGATGAGGTTACAAAGTCTCCAGGAAGGACTATGTATCCCAGAAGTCCACTCATTTCCACAACTTATAGTCCCTCATTCCCCACATGCCTATCCCACCCTAGGGAGTTTTCCCCTTCTCTACTCGACAGTCCTTCGGCTGTCCCACCCCCCTTCCATGGCTTCCGCAACAAGCCAGACAAGAATTCTCATAGCACTACAACTTCCATGAGGATCCCTCTAGGAAAATCATTTCCCCAACAACCTTTCTCACCTGGAGAGAGTTTCTCACATGCATGACAACCTACTTCTTCAGTCCATATCCTAGGCCAATCCAGTCAAGGTAATCACAACATCAAATCAGGTATAGCTTTGGTAATGATAGTAAGTTGCACCAGTCTAGAGAAAAACATGGGAAACAACAACAAAATGGCTAGGGAGCGATATGCCTTAGTCACAATACAGACATTGTATGCTTCACAAGAAAATTACAGGTTCGCTTCACGGGGTTACATGTTATAGATCTCACAAAGGTAAAATGATGGAGGAAGTGGTTGGCTACGTGAATTCTCAGTGTCTTTGTTCTTGCGTGAACAAGGAGCATGGAAATAATGTCAAAGAAAAACCCCACAACAACGGATTCCCACATAAAACTACATGCGCCAAGGTTGACACATGGCTCTCTTGGGAGCTCATTCCTCTCCATTTGGATTTTGTTCCTCTCGCAAAGGAACTTAGGATAACTTGGGTTATTTCCCAAACCGTAGTCTTTAGAGGAAATATATTATAATATTCCCTTGGGGTTAATCCCTCAAGATTAGCCCTTTTTACTAGCCTCTTAGCCCCTTCCCTTTCCCTTCCCAGTGGATTTTAATCCTTCATAACTCTTTCTTCGTGTTCGTCTACACACAACAATGTAATTATATTAATGATGTAAGTATTTACATATACAAAATTAGGCTCCATGGATTTCAAAATATAGGCTCTCTGTCCTAACAAACACATAATATTCCTAGCTTATAAACACTTGGATCACCATCCTATAAAAATAATTACAATTCAGTAGGGGCTTGGCCTTGGGGTATTACAATCCCCTCCCCTTATTTGTGCATTGTCCTCAGTGCATCATATTTACACATTACAACAAGATATTCAAAAATCTTCAAAACTCTATGGGTATTCTACCCGCATGGACTCTTCATTCTCCCAAGTGGAATCCTCAAGACCGTACCAGGTCCATTGGACCTTTACAAGATCGATGGCTCGATTCCATAGCTGCTTTATTTTCTGGTCCAAAATGCATACCAGATGCACTTGAAAAGTGCCTTCTTGCTCAACCTAAATCACATTCCAATGAATAACATGATTAGCATCATGTATATATTTATTAAGAAATTATACATGTAATACATTATGAATGGTCATAGATGCAGGTAATACAAGCATATAAGTGACATGCCCAATCCTTTCTAGGATTTCAAATGGCCCACAGTAATGAGCTACCAATTTGGAACAATTTCCCAACTTCAGGGAACTTCTATTGTCCTTCACTTTAAGAAATACATGATCACCAATACAAAATTCTTTGTGAATTCTTCCCTTATCAGTGTATCTTTTCTTCTTGTCTTGATTAGCCTTTAAATTATGCTTAATATTTTACATATGATCTTTCATTTCCTTGAGCAACTCGGGCCCAACTACTGCTCTATCAGTTGGGTTGTCCCAACTTACTAGTGTGTTGCACTTTCTGCCATAAAGTGCATCAAATGGGATCATCTTCAGAGATGCTTGGTACCCATTATTTTAACCAAAATCTACCAAGTGTAGATAGTCTTCCCATTTAGATGGTTTGTACAACAAGTAAATTCTTAGCATATCCTTTATCACTTGGTTGATCCTTTCTATTTTCCCATCAGACTCGGGATGATAAGTTGTGATGAAGTTCAGATTTGTTCCAAACCCTCTGAATAATCCCTTATATAACTTTGAGGTGAACTTTGGGTCTCTGTTAGACACAACTTTCTTGGGTATGCCATGCAAGTGTGCTAATTCCCTCATATAAATATCAACAACATTGGTTTCCTTGTGAGTAATATTCATTGGAATGAAATAGGAATCTTTAATAAGCTTGTCCACCATTACCATGATAGAATCATGTTGCTTGCTTGTTCTAGGAAATTTGGTGATGAAATCCATTGACACCACTTCCCACTTCCACTCAATAATGGGAAATGACTGCAGTAACCCAACTAAGTGTCTATGCTCAGCTTTGACCTTTTGACACTCCAGACATTTAGCATTGTACTTAGAAATTTCCTTCTTCATGTCTGGCCAATAGTATTGGCTTTTGACTGCTGCAATTGTTTTCTGATATCCTGGGTGTCCAACATAAGGTATGTCATGCATCTCTTTCAATATCGTACTCCTCAATTCATGAGAATTGGGTACAAAAATTTTGTTCCTGTATAGGAAAATTTCATCATTCCCCCATTTATAATCTTCAGCATTCTGTTGAATTTTACCTTGCTGTAATGTTTTTACTAACTCCGTGTATTGCAAATCTACTTTTGCAGCCTAAAAAATTATTCCTTTAATATTAGTTTGATACATTCTAATGGTTGTAGCATGCAGTTTTTTCACTCTCCTACTGAGTGGATTAACCACTTTGTTCTCTTTTCCTTTGATTTTCTTGATATCAAAGTCATACTCACAAAGAAACTCTAACCATCTACTCTACCTGGCATTCAAAGTTGGTTGATCAAAAAAATGTTTCAGACCATTATGGTCTGTCCTCATCTCAATTTTTTTTTCCATGAGATAGTTACTCCACTTCTTCAAGGCATGCACTATGGATTCCAACTCCAAATCATGAGTGGCATAGAGCCTTTCATTCTCTTTCAAATTCCTGGATTCAAAACATACCACAAAACCATTCTGACTAAGGACTCCACCAAGTCCTTATTTTCATGCATATGTGCAAACTATGAAATATTCAGTTGGATCCTCAATCCTCATAATTGGAGCACTGATTAACAACTGCTTCAATTGTTGAAATATCCTTTCACATTCTATTGTCCATTGAAAATTCACCCCCTTCCTTTGCAAGGAAATGATCAGGTGAGCAATCCTCGAAAACCCTGCAATGAATCTTTTGTAGTATCTGACTTCTGTCACATTCTTAGGTGTTGTCCACCCTTTAATAGCTTCAATATTTTCAGGGTCCACTGCTATCCCTTCTTCGGATATGATATGCCCCAAATAGTGAATTCGGTTCTGATAAAATGAGCACTTGCTCAATTTGGAATACAACAGGTTCTCTCTTATTACTTGTAACACCATCCTCAAGTGATGCTCATGAATTTCTCCTGACTTGGAATATACAAGTATTTCATCCAAAAATACAATGAAAAACTTGTCTAAGTATTCTTGGAAAACACCATTCATTAAGCACATGAAACAACTGGTGCATTTGATAACCCAAATGGAACCACTGTGAATTTGTAATGACCATACCTTATTCTGAAGGTATACTTTTTGATGTGTTCATCTCTGATCCTTACTTGATGGTATCCTGACCTGAGATCAATATTTGAAAATATCCTTGCATCCTTTAACTTATCAAATAGATCCTCAATCCTTGGAAAAGGATACTTGTTCTTTATAGTTACTTTGTTTAACTGCCAGAAATCATTACACAACCTCAATGTCCCATAAAAATGGGGCACCCCAAGGTGACACACTTGGGCGTATATACCCCTTCTTCAAAATTTCTTCAATCTACATTTGGAACTCCTTCATCTCTGGTGTACTCATCCGATAGGGAGTCTTCGATACTGGAGTTTCTCTAGGCATCAAATTTATAGATAAATCAACATCTCTTTTAGGAGGTAATCCCGGTATCTCCTTGAACACATCCTCAAAATATTTAGGACTGCATGATCCATAAGATTTGGATCCTTATCCTTAGGTGATTCCTCCATATGAGCTATGATTATTTGGCAGCCCTTCCTGTAACACTCTTCATCTGCATTGATGAGATCTCTCATATAGTAACTACCCTAGGAATTCCTTAGAATGTTCCTTGGTTCCCTTCCTCATTCAACAAAAATAAATTCCTTGTTATGACAGTATAATACAACATGGTGTTGTTCCAACCAATCCATACCAATTATATAGTCATATGAACCCAATGGTAGGATGTTCAAATATGCCTTGGTACCCAACCCATTCATGTCCACTGGACATGATTTAACCAACTCAACAAATTTTCTCTTGGCTCCTGTAGCCAGTTGCACCAACCAAGATTTCCCATGCTTTATTCTTCGAAGTTGCAATCTTTCCACTACCTTAGGATCTATATAGATATGACTATCTCCTGAATATATTAAATAGTAAAGGTATGTTTATTGATCGAACCTTCTACTTCAATCATGTGTGATTGAAACTATGCTTTCTTGCTTTCCAGGGCTATGTATATCCTTGGAACACTTATGTCCATGTCCTCCATTGTTTCATCTTGTTGTACATTGTGGAAAACTCTCACTTTATCACTTATGTGTGGAAAATATCTATACATATGATCTTCCCCCAACATTGAATGGGTTTCTGCCTTGGCCTTTGCCCACCTATCTTAGTCATTCTGGGTTGTTTAGGGGATTTTTGTCCCTTAGAACTGTTTCTTAAGAAGGATGGCTTGTTCCCCTTCTTCCTCTTCTCCATATTGAATTTCTTCTTGTCTTCCCAATATATTTCTAAATTAGGCTTTCCCCTATGTTGATATTATAATCACTTGGATCTTCTTATGGTTTCCTCCAAAGTTTTAGGATCATCATACTAAATTTTATCACTGATGAAAGATGGAAGCCCACTCAGATACCTTTGGATCTTAACTGTCTGATCCTTGATGAAGGAGACATACTTCAAAAGTTCTAAAAATATCCTTTCATAATCATCAATGGTCATGCTTCCCATTTTAAGTTGGAAGAACTCTTTCATTTTTTTGTCTTAATACCTCTTGGTCAAGTATTTCTTCTCAAAATGTTTCTTGAATTCCTTCCATGTAAAATTCTTCTCTTTGATGTGTTGCACCTACACAAGTTGATCCCACCACATGGATGTCTTTCCTTTCAAATGATAAATAGAAATTCTTCCTTCCGCATGAGAAGAATAATTATGATGTTGGAAGTATTTTCTCATGCCCAACAACCATGTCTCGACATATTTATATTTCTTGTTCTCTCCATAAAAAGTAGGAGATTTGATATTCTTCATTTGTCATCTCAATTCATACACCCTAGACCTCTTATGGTCTCTGAAAGGGGATGGACTTGAGTTTCTATGCACTCTCCTATTGGAATGTCCTTGGGTTGATGGTGATGTCTGTTGCCACTCCTTGATCTTCCTTTTCCCTTAGGGATCATCTGGCTTCCTAATTTGTTGGAGACACTCTCCTTATCCAAATTATTTTCAATTCTTTCTAGGATTTGTATTAACTTTATGTTGAATTCTTCCTATTGTTTGTTGGCCTTCATAATCCTTTCATTATCAGACTTGTGACTCTGGACATCTTTCTACAAATTTTTAATGGTCTCTACCATATTCATGTTATCATCCTTTCCTTATCCATGTCCATTGGAGTTTGTTCCATCCATACCCAAATGGACATTCGTTCCTATGATCTCATATTACTTACTATAATACTCTTATGAATCATCCATCTCTCTGCATTTTTTGATAACTCTGTTCCATTTTGACAGCTATTAATTCTGCAAAAATGTGTAGCCAACATAACTTTGTCATGTTGATTGTTCTCAATAATTTCATTAAAATACGAACCATTCTGATTTATTAATACATCAGACTTATTTATGTTGATTTCCTGAGAAATTGACAGTTCAGATCCAATTTATGGGTGAATAGTTATCTTCTACTATTCAAGACCTTTCCAATGCATGTTTCCATGCTCAATTCTGAGTTTTGAGAAAAACTTTATGGATACTTGAACAATTTGTCTTTCCAGTTATGCAATCCATGTACATGGTTTCTTCCATATTAGAGCCAAATTGGCTCTTGGATCCATGTTGGATCCTTTATTCAGGTTCACGGGCCTTATTTTCTTTGTTCGGTTTAGGTCTATACAATCAATAACCTCACGTTCTCCTTCTTTAAGCCCTTCTATGTTTTCAAAATAACTTTTTGGGCATTAGCCCTTTTTATTCGACCCCTGAATGCATGTGACCACGCGTTGTGATTGAGTGTTGGCTGCAAGGCACGTATCCTATGTTGTGGGCCTCTAGGGCTTTGGAACTTTAGGATTTGGAGGTTTTCCTTTCACCTCCTTGCATTCCCTCTGAACGCTGAACTGGTGAACTTTTGAACAACTAATTCTTCGGAGCTTCAGGCTTTGGGAGATCTACCTTCATCACAATCCATTTCCTCTGAATGCCAAATCTATGAACATCCAGAGTATTATCAATAATCACACATCAAACGAGGGTTCTCGGTGTCAAAAACAAGGAGTGTACACGTGGCCAAACTGATAGGTAACACGTGGTCCAATTAATGGTAGGCACATGTATGGTTCTCATTGGTACAACACACATACCAAAGGCATGAAGAAAATTGACACATGAAATTCTCACAATGGTCCACATCACCCTAGGTGATGTCGGCATGTCACGCCACTTCGACACTCTATGACTTCGGAGCTTCGAGCTTCGATAAACTTTACACCAACACACCTATAACCTCCAAAACGTTGAATTTATAAATACTCGGAGGATGCACTAATCAATGGTCCTCATTCACGGTTTAGCTCTACGGTCAACAGAAGCTCTGGGACTCCCAACTTCAGGATTTTTAAGGCTCCATTTTGCATTTCTTCCCAAATTTATGAATTGGCGAACTCTCAGAGTCTTCGTCAGAAACCACACACTAGAGGGGTTCCATGTGGAAAAACAGAATAAGAAGACACATGCCCCAATCCGAGGGGTGACACGTGTCAACTCCCAAATGTTCATAAATCCATGTCAAAAGTACAAAAACAAGTGACATGTGGTAGACTTCGGGTAGGTCGACGTCACCCTAGGTGACATCATCATGCCACATCATATCCAACGCTTTGAGACTTCAGCACTTTGGACTTCAGGAGATTCCATTCTAGCACACCTTATAACTCCCAAATTTCAAACTTTTGAATTAAGTAGACGTCACTCTGTTGCTCCAGAACTTTGGAGGATTTCACTGTTGAACACCACACAACCCCTAGACTTCTTAAACTCCAAAAATTTCTTAATTTACAGACATGCGTCCCTGGAAATAGATGGCCTGGATTGGTTCTGGACTTTGAGACTTCAATCTCTATGACTTTGGGACTTCTAAGATCTAGAAGTTCTTCCTTCACCATCCATTAATTCATCCAAACGTCCAGTTCATCGAATTCTTGAACCTCTTAACTTTTCTGGGGTCCACACAGTGGAGCGCTTCACAAAACAAAAAACATATATTACATGAGTCAACACTGTGTAAAAACACCTATAAGCTACAACCAGGTGTTTCATCACATGTTTCAACAAAAAAAACAACAATTAAGTGTGTCACTCTTGCATCATACACATAGATTGATCAAGTGACACATTGCATGCTTAGAGTAGGTCCATGTCACCCTAGGTTATGTCATCATGCCATGTCACTCTAGGAATTCAAGTCTCCGTGCTTCGGCCCCTTTATCAACAAAAAATTAAAACTCATCGATCAAGCACTTCTCCCAATGATATACAACGTAGATCCACTTCAGAACTTCAAAGATCTATGGATTTTGCATCTTTTATGACAAGAAATTCAAACATCTGGAGTGGCAAAGTCCATATGACTTCAGTGCTTAACCACCATGCTCCTTTTTCCAAATATGAAGGTTGTGAAGGGTTCACCCTCTTCCGAATAGATCCTACAGGTCAAATTTAATTTTTTTGGTTCCAAACCCATGCTTATCGCGGTCTCTTTTCTCTACTTATTTTCTCAAACCGTTATACCTCTTGATCTTTCCATTACAACCCATTATCTTTCTCAACGTCACTCTATCACTCTGTACATCAAATCCTTTTGTAATTTTTACTCCAAATTCCACGTTCGTGGCCTATTCAGGTTCAATGTTGAAACCTTGGTCTCTGATACCAATTTGTAGTGTCCCGAGGCCACCCAAGCTACGCCATGCTACTATAAACATTCTATGTTCAAGATAAGATACCAATTTGTAGTGTCCATGGCCTTCTATTGGGCAATGTTACTTAAAATAAAAACTTCTCACTCTATTTCTGATAGTCAAAATTGTCCATGGCTAGGCATAGACCTGTTGGGTTTGGGAAGACAAATCTCTTTGTGAAACATGATGCACAACATAAAATTTACATAGAAATGGTACTTATCTTTTTATGAAGGCCACCAACTGCATGAATACCTTCCACGAACCTCCCAACCTTATACCACGTTGTTCCAAACTATCAGTGGTGGGTCACCCCTAAGATGGGACTAAACTCCACCCAGGGTAAGGGGAATCCTAGGATAGGTTGAGGTTACAAAGTCTCCAGGAAGTATTATGCCCCCCAAGAGTCCACTCACATCCAAAAATTATAGTACCTCATTCCCCACATGCTTGTCCCACCCCAGGGAGTGTGCCCCTTCTCTCCTCGATAGTCCTTTGGTTTCCCCACTCCCCTTCTAGTGAATCAACAACATGACAGACAGGAAGTCTCATAGAACTACAACTGTCGAGAGGATCCCTATGGGAAAATTACTTCCCTATAAACCTCTCTCATTTGGAGAGAGTTTCTCACAAGCTTGACAACCTTCTTCTTCAGTCCAGCTCCCAGGCCAATCCAGTCAAGGTAATCACAACAGAAAATCAGGTATAGCTCCGACAATGACAATAAGTCACACCATTCTAGAGAAAAATGTGGGAATAAAAACCAAAATTTCTAGGGTGCAATATGGCTCATGAAAAATACCAATGCGCTATGCTTCACAAGAAAAGTAAGTGTTAGTTTCACGTAGTTGCAAGTTAAAGAGCTCACAGAGGTAAAATCATGGAGGAAGTGGTTGGTTGCATGAATTCTTAGTGTCTCCATTCTTGCATGAATGGGGAGCATGGAAAGAATATCAGAGTGAACCCACACAATGAATGATTCCTACATAAAATTTCATGTGCCAAGGTTGACACATGGCTCTCTTGGGAGCTCTATCCACTCCATTTGGAGTTCGTTCCTCTCCCAAAGGAACTTTGGATAACTGGGGTTATTTCGTAAACCTTAGTATTTAGAGGAAATATATTATAATATTCTCTTGTGGTTAATCACTCAAGCTTAGCCCTTTTTCCTAGTCTCTTATCCCCCTTCCCTTTCCCTTTCCAGTGGATTTTAGTCCCCCATAACTCTTTCTTCATGGTCGGTCTACATGAAACAATGTTATTATATTAATTATGTGAGTATTTACATATACAAAATCAGGCTCCCTGGCCTTCAACATCTAGGCTTTACGGCCTAATAAACACATAAGATTCTCATCTTATAAACACTTGGATCACCAGCCTATAAACATAAATACGATTCAGCAGGGGCTCAACCTTGGGGTATTACAACTAAAAACCAGTAAACTGGATAAACATATGTCTAAGAATACCGAACACGGAACCAAGAGGCATGCTAACATCAAAGATTCATATAGGGGATCCTTTAGTGAGGGAGATGAAATATCCAAGGAATTCTCCAGTAGTGAGACTAGTTCACACTCCCAGAGGAGAAGGAAGAGGAAGAAGAATTCCAAGTGCTATAACCCTGAAGAATTTAAGAAATCCAAGCCACCCACTTTTGATGGGGAGGTTAAAAATGGGGAAGAAGCAGAAGCTTGGTTGATTGTATTAAATAAATATTTAAGATTCCATGATTACTTTGAAAATATAAAGGCTTGAATAGAGATTTTCAACCTAAATGGAAAGGCCTCCATTTGGTGGGATGACCTTAGGAATGTAAAGGGAATCCATGAGAAAGAACTTTCATGGAGGAAGTTTGAGAAATACTTCAAGAAAAAGAACATGCTTGAAGGGTACTATGATGAAAATACTAAGGATTTTTATGAACTCAATCTAGGAAAACTCATCATATATGAGTATGTCAAAAAATTGCTTGACTTGATGAGGTATGCTCCCTACATAAAGGATGAAAATGTGAAGATGTAGCGATTTATTAGCGAGATGCATCAATCCTTCTGGGACATAATTGATTTTGATGAACCTAATACCTTAGAAAAGACTATTTGGAAGGAAAGGAACTTCTATGAACAATTCAAACACAAGGAAAAACCTCAGGAGGATTGGAAAAATGAAAATGAATTGGGATTCAAGAATGACGGGTTTAAAACCTCAAGATTCAAGAATCATGGGAAAGGCTCTAGGATGATATTTCCTACTAAAAGTGTGTACCAATAGAATTTCCCATTACAGAGTGGAAACAAACCCTTTGGGTCATCCCTAGGAAATACCAAGAATACAAAGAGAGAAACCTTGAAATGTTGGGTATGTGGAGAAGAACATTTTCTAAGGGACTCCCCTCATAGGAAACAAAACAATAGGAGAATATACAATGTCTAGGAAGCTACCATGGTCAATGATGTGGCTGGGAGTGTGCCACAAATTTATGCATCCTTAGATAATAGACAATAAGACCACCAAACTTCAATGGTGAGGAGGGAAGGTATAATTTCCAACCATATTATTTCCATTTGAATTAACCCTGGTTCTAATTTGAGTTATGTTTCCCCTCAAATTGTCGAGAAATGAAAACTGAAACAGGTAAGACATGCTAAATCATGGTTGGTACAACTAACTACTGGAACAAAAAGAAAGGTAACATAAGTCATACCATCATGTCAATTCATTATGAATGGGCTTCATACCCAATAAATCCTAAACATACTCCCTTTATGATCTTATGACATGTTGACTGGCATGGATTGGTTAGCTGCCCAAAAAGCTAAGTTGGACTATTATAATAAAATAATGGAGTATGAATACGAGAAAGGGAATAAAATAACCCTTCAAGGGATTCGAAAGCATGTCTCAATGAGTCAAATATCATCCCTCCAAGTGAAGAAGTATTGTGAAAAAAAATGTCCTTTGTATGCAATACAAGTACTGAACTCTGTCGAGGATAGTAAAACAAGCCTAGAAGACCATCCTATATTAAGAGAGTACAAATATATGTTTCCAGAAGAGGTACCAGGTCTACCTCCAAGGAGATACATTTATTTCTCAATAGAACTTGTATCAGAAGTGTAACATCCCCGACATCCAACTTCTAGGGTATGCCACATAAAAAATTTGAACTGTATACCAAAATTAAACATACAAATACTCTACAAATACATGAATTCTTACAGAATAATAATAAAAATACACATGCAACATACATAGGAAAAACACATAAATAATAATGCAACATATAATGTAACACACAATTAACACTTATCTTGGTAAAAATATTACCAACTTCGTGCAGACCTCCCACGTTTGTAATATCCCTAGGCCAAACCCAATTGTAAGTGTAAATTGAAAATGTACTTAAGTTGGTGAGTTGTTTGATATCATTTTTGTATGCACCTTTCATGGCATAATGCACGCATGTACTGCGTGGTAAATGATAAAGTGTGCACATTCCAGGATATAGCCTACAACAACTTAAGTGTGCATGATTTTGAGGCCAAGGAGCCTTGTGTATATGTTGTGTTTTATAGGCTAGTGAGCTAGTTATTATAAGTTGGGTTGCTTATGTTTTGAATTAGGCCAGAAATACTAGATGTTAAAGGCTAGTGTGCCTATTTTTGTATGTGTCTCAACATTAATATAAAATACATCGTTGCATGCAATTCGAGCATGATAAAAGAGTATGGGGGACTAAACTCCACTAGTTAGGGAAAGGGAGGGATAAAAGTTAAAGAAAAGGGCTAAGCTAGGGAGCTTAAGCCAAAAAGGAATATTATATTAATATTTCTTAAAATATAAAGTATGGATAATTATTTTATCCTAAGTTCCAAAGTTGGGGACAAGTGGGACAAAGTAGCTCCCAACATGACAAGTGTCAAGTTGGGGACATGCATATATATTGTTTGGACTTATTTCATTTTCCATCATTCTTCCTTCCATCATTCAGTCATCCATTCATGCCATACCAAGAAAATTCACTCACGTAGTAAGCTATCCTCCATACTTGATGTCACTGTACCTGAACCTATATCCATAGCCATACTTGTTTGTGTAGTGGGTTAGCTTGGGACCTGGACTGAAGAAGCAGGTTGTCAGGCTCGTGGAATATTGAAGAGGCAGGTTGTTAGGCCCGTGAGAAATTCCTCTCTGGGTGAGAGAATTATTGGGAATTGATTTCCTGAAGGTGCTAAAATACAACTATAGGGCTCCAAGACTTCATGTCTGGCATGTTGTTGAAGCTCGGAAAGGAAGCACGGCAGTCGAAGGACTGTTGAGTAGAGAAAGATAACACTTCCTAGGGTGGGACAGGAATGTGGGGAATGAGGGACTATAAGCTATTAGTTGAGTGAGAACCTGTAATGAAGTCTTTCCTATTGTCTATGAACCATTAGCCTAATTAGGAATCCCTTTACCCGGGTGGATTTTAGTCCCAGCTCGAGGATGACTCACTGTTGAGAGTGATGAAAAGTGTGGTCTAAGGCTAGGAGGTTCATGGAAGTTCTACATGCAGTTGGTGATATTCTTACCAAGATAAGTGTCAAATGTGTGATAAATCTACATGTTGCATTGTTATTTACGTGTTTAATTTTATGGGTTTATTCTATTTGTGGTTATAATTGTCTGTATATTTATGGGTAATTACTATATATGCTGCATGTATAAATTTATTGTTATTTTAGTATGAATCTGTGCATTTACATAATGTATTTTTCTGTTTACATTTTATATATAATGTTCCGCAAGAGTTCTGTGTGTATATGTTTTATTTCCATGTAGTTTGAAAAAGTTAAGTGGCATATCTCAGTTTTGGTTTCTAGGTATGTTACAATATGTTCCACAGAGAGAATGAAAGTGTTCTCTCATGTATCATGGCCTAGCCATGGGTGGTTGGGAACATTACAACATTCTTCCTAGCCTTAGACCACATTGCTCAAAACTCACAACAGTGGTCACCACCGAGTTGGGACTAAACTCCACCTGGGTAAAGGAATTCTTAACCAGGCTGATGTAACACAGAAAATAGGAAAAAATACATGACAGGTGCTAACGCGAACTAACAACCTACAATCCCTCATTCCCCACATGTATGTCCTACCCCGAGAAATGTGCCTCTTCTCTTCTCAATAGTCCTTTGGCTGCCCCACTTCCTTTCCAGGGCTTCAACAATAGGTTGGACAAGAAGTCTCAGAGCCCTGTAGCTTCAGTTTGGCACCTTCGAGAAATCAATTCCCAACAATCCTCTCACCTAGAGAGAATTTCTCATGGGCCTGACAACCCACCTATTTAGTATCCCATGAGCCTAAAAAAATTATTCTTCAATCCATCTCCTAATCTCACCAGGTACAGGTACAAGTACATGTACAGGTACAGGTACAATGATAGTAACAAAAAATTACGGAGGACAACTGAAATTCGTCAGTGAAAGAATGGAGGAATGATGGAAAAACAATGGGAAAATGAACTAACTCCCCACTATATGTATGCATGTTCCCAACTTGACACTTGTCTTGTTGAGAGCTACTTTGGACCACTTGTCCCCCTCCTTATAACTTAGGATAAAATAAGTATCCATACTTTATACATTAAGGAGTATTAATATAATATTCCTTTTTATCTTAATCTTCCTAGATTATCCCCTTATCCTTAATGTTTAGCCCCCTTTCCCTAACTAGTGGAGTTTAGCCCCCCATTCTCTTTGAAATGGTTGGTCTGCCACAATGATGTGTTTTTCAATACTATTTGCATGTGAATACATTTACGTTTACATTACATATATATTGTCCTTTATGCATCTTGAGTACCCAACCTAAGTATAGTTGTATTTACATTTGCATTTGGGGTTCATCCTAGGGCTATTACATTCCCCTCCCCCTTATTTATGCATTGTCCTCAGTGCAATATATATGCATATAGAACCAAAATTTCAAAAATCCTAAAAAATATGTGGGTATTCTTCCTGCATAGCATCCTTGTGCTCCCAAGTTTCATCTTTAGGACCGTACTAGATCCATTGGACCTTTACTAACTATATGGATCAATTTTGGAGTTTCTTGGTCTTCCAATCTAATATGCACACCATATGCACTTGAAAGGAGACTTCTTTCTCCACCTGAATCACATTCCAATCAACGACATGATTAGCATCAGGTATATTATTTTTGAGCAATGATACATTGAATACATTATGAATAGGCATTGATGCAGGCAAGGCAAGCATGTATTCTACAGGTCCAATCCTCTCTAGGATTTCAAATGGCCCACAATAGTGACCTTCCAAATTTGAAAAATTTCCCAACTTCAAGGAAATTTTGTTCACCTTTAATTTCAAGAATACATGGTTACCCACTTTAAATTCCCTATGAGTTATGCCCTTATCATCATAGATTTGATGCATGTATTGATAAGCCTTTAAATTTTGTTTTATTTTCAACATTTTCTCTTCCATTTCCCTGTTTAATTCTGGCCCAGCCACTATTCTATCTGTTGGGTTGTCCCAGCTTACCATTGTGTTGCATCTTCTTCCATAATGTGCGTCAAATGGGTTCATG
The DNA here is from genome assembly GCA_010110895.2 of Picea sitchensis. NCBI lineage: Eukaryota > Viridiplantae > Streptophyta > Pinopsida > Pinales > Pinaceae > Picea > Picea sitchensis. Next base: position 18,848 of record SNQJ01S0083820.1, read on the forward strand.
TTTAGAGATGCTTGGTACCCATTGTTATAAGAAAACTCTACTAACTATAGGTAGTCTTCCCATTTTGATGGTTTATCCATTACATACATCCTTAACATATCCTCAATTACTTGATTCAACCTCTACATTTGTCCATCTGATTCTGGATGATAAGCCGTGCTAAAATTCAATTTTTTCCAAATCCCTTAAATAATCCTTTCGAAAAATTTGATGTAAATTTTGGATCTTTGTCAGACACAATTATCTTGGGCATACCATGTAGTCGAGAAATTTATCTCATATAAATATCAACAATGTAGGCTGCCTTGTGAGTGATATTTATTGGAATAAAATGGGCAGCTTTAGTAAGCTTATCCACCATGACCATGATAAAATCATGCTGCTTTTTTGTTCTGGGTAGTTTGGTGATGAAATTCATTTTTACAATTTCACATTTCCACTCAGGAATGGGTAATCACTGTAGCAAACCTTCTATGTGTCTATGCTTAGCCTTGACCTTTTAGAGATGCTTGGACCATGATAAAATCAACAACTTATTTCTTCATTCCTAGCCAATAATATTGTCTTTTGACAGCTGTAATAGTTTTCAGATAACCTGAGTGCCCAGCATAAGGTACATTATTCATTTCTCTCAATATCATATTTTTCAAATCCTCAGAATTTGGTACATAAGTTCTGCCCCTTGGTACATAAGTGTTGGCCCTTGACCAAGTTTTAGGAGAACTTGGTCATATTTGACCATTTTTGGGACTTCAACAGCCTATCGAAGATGGAGCGCCAGGTGAAGCGGAGATTGAAGAATATCAACCCACTTTTGGGTCCCTTTTTGGGTTTTAGCAATATGTAATGGGAAAGGGATGTCGGCCCGTGGGTTCACCCACACTTAGGACCACTTTTGTAAATGTATAAATAGACATCTAGGCATCTAGTAGAGGACAATATCTATGTGATATAGGCTAAGTGCCAAGACAGAATCTGTGTGATCAAGAGTTTTGTGCATTTTGTATAGACTTGCAGAGATTAGTGCAAGTCCCTGTGTGAAGTTAAAGAAGGCTTTGTTATTAAAGGAAAGGAAGAACGATCTAGCGAGTTGTGCAGATATTATGTCCTATGCAAATTAAGGGTTTCTATGGCTTTGTGCTTGTAACCGATTGGCTGATGATAATAAAAAAAGAAGAGTTGGTGGATGTAGCCCTAGGGTGGGGGTGAACCATGTAAACCCTGTGTTGTCTACTTTGTGCCTTATTCTGATGCATTGATGTGATTATTTTCTAAGTTCTTTGAGATGAGTAGATAGATTTGTTATATATGTTTATTCTTAGTGATTATGAAGTGTATAATGTTGGGTTTGATTCATATGTATATGCTAAGTTCTTGACCTGTTAGATATGAACACTCTGTAGATGATAATTGATCAAACAATCTAGTCATTGTGAATGATGTGAAGCTCTATCGTATCTGTGAAGTAGTCATTCATTTCATAATAAATATCCAGCAGTGTTGAGTGCTATATTAAGTAAGGAATCACAGATCTATGTCTCGGCTAAGGTTGCATAAAATTGAGTCTTGCAACCACCCCTGCCTCTACCTTGAGTGAGACCTCATCCACTTCGCAGGTGTTGCTAAAAGGGTTGGTAGTTAGGGTTTTGTTGGTGTGTTGTTGTAGCATTGAACCGTGGGTCTGCCCCTGTGCCAACAAATGGTTTTGTTTTTGGGACATGAAACTGTGAATGTTGGGAATTGAGGAAGAAGAGGATTTATGCAAAGATTCTCCCTAAAACTGTGGAATCTTTGTGCATGGATCTGTTCCCTAGTGCACAGTATTCCACTTGATCTGAAAATCTCTGTGATAAAGAAAGAAGGCCAGATCTAGAGAAAAGAAGCAAGATCTGAATGCTTGTTCTCTAAGAAAATTAAAAGTGGAAGTTTCTGAAGAAAAGAGGTCATATCTGCAGAAAAGAGGTCAGATCTATAAGCTTTGTTCTTTGATAAAGGTAAGACTAGTTAAAATTTTTAGATCTGGGGTCTTTGTGCTCTGTAGAAGTAAGATAAGTGATTTTTTTTGTTTCTAAGGTATCGATCTAGGTATGTTTAATAGAGTTTATCCTAGTTTGAAAATCGGGGCACTGATAGATGAAAGAAGGTTTGATATGAGTAGATCTGATAAGAATAGTGATAGCTATGTTATACCTATGCATAGAAAAAATGTTTGGACTAACAAATGGATGCATGATCCTAGAAATAATTTTTTGCAGATTAGCTACCATGATCGTAGTGCGCAATATAGAAGAAGTTGGGGACCGTTTAAAACAAATAGAGGAGTGACCCTCTATTACAGTTGCAAAAGACCTGGACATATTACCAAGGAATTCCCTGGCAGAGGATCTAGTTGTCTTTGTTGCAAATCTATGGACCATGAGATAATGGATTTCCCTAGAATGATCGCTAGGCTAGAAGAAATGAATCTGAATCAGGAAAACCCTAAGGCAGGTTCAGAAGAGGAAGAACCCCAGAAAGAATCAGAGAAGGTATTGATAAAAATGAAAGAGACCCTGAATGACCACCGATATGTGAGGCTATCATATATTTTCAAAGAAAAAGAGTGCATTGAAGCAAGAATAGGAGACTTCGACATTGACTCTATCCTTGATAAAGAGACACAAGTGAAAATTATGCCAGAAAGAACTTGGGAAGCTATAAGGAATCCTGCTATGATCCCTTCATTAGGAGGAATAGGACTATTCAGAGGAAAACTGATGATGTTATGTGGAAAACCCGCTCAGATACTTTTGACAGTCAATGGAACTTCGACAAAGGAAGACATTGAGATTATTAAATTCATTGAAGATAGCACCCCGATTACCATGTTACTAGGAAAATTTTGGATTGATAGAGATCAAGATAGAACTAAGGAAGAAGAAGAAGTCTTAGAACAGAAGAGATAAGATTTAAAATATTTCATGACTCGAAAGATTGCACAGTTGATTGAAGAATAGGAGAACAGATCAAAGCTAATTGACACTAGAAGCTTGGATATTGAAGCTACAGGAACATCGGAAGACATACATAAGGATGACATTTCTACCCCATATAAAGAAGAAGTGATACACCTGAATCCTAGGAAAGGATCTCAGTAGTGTGAAGTGGCTATGCCCAAGGAAAATAAGAATCAGAATGGGAAAAGAACCACTGAGACGAAGCTCATGGAAAAAAAGGCTAGGAAGCTACATAAGAAGAAGGTCAATATTGAGAAATTATAGTAGGTTCTAGAGGGTACCTCGCAGAAAGAAACTTTACATAATTGGAACTTCGTCGGGATATCAGAACAACAACATTTTCCACTTCTCTATAGAGAAGCAATATAGTTGTTGAAAGCCAATATATCCATTCGACTACTGCTCTGAATGGCTGGAAAAGAATTTATGGTTCTCCACCAAACCATTGGACCGCGCCATAATGGACATGAGAAGAGTTAATGAGGCTCATAACCAGCGAAGATTTCCTATTTATCTCATCACGCCACGAATGAAGAACACTTTTTCCAACTGATAATTTGAAACCCGCAGATTAGAAATCATATACAGTGCTCATTGCACTCTTGTTGTTCACTCTAGTGTAGTGTCTAAGACCATCGTGAACCCGATTATCTTATCCTAAGAACTTATATCTGACGAGCTTACTACTACCGAAGAATCCATAACAGAATTTCTCCTTGAGATTAGAACTGAGAGAGTCATGTCAAAACGAGGGTTATCCACAGGATTACAGGCATCATCCATGAGAGGACTGGTAGCCTCTCCATCCACTGCTTTCATCGGTCCCTCTCAGCCAACCGATGAGAAATGTACTAAGAACAGAGATGACCTCTCCAATGCCAAGTTGATTCCAAGCATTCTACTTTCCTATCTACCCCCTTTGAGCGGTGCCATCAACCATGACAGTGTACCCCCATAATTTGAATATGGTGTGATCACTACGCACCTTCCAAAAGGGGTGCACACAATTTTCCCTGACCAGGATAAGATCACAACACTAAAATTTAGTGACTTCAACCTTGGAGACTAGAAAGATTATAGCATGATGGCCCCACATAAGTACTTGACCAGGACCAAAGGAAATAATTCAAATATTATCCCGCAGCCATGGACTCAGAACCTCGTGCAGTCCACACTGCTTAATGTGATGAATATCCCACACTTCAGTCGACACCAGGAAGTAAACGCATGTGTGAAATTGTTGTTGTCCTGCTACCACGAAGGTTACTTATGGTTGAACCATCACATCACTATGGATCCAACCTTGATCAATCAGATCACAGGGTTGAGCATGCAGGGCCCTGACCCACTGGATTTTTACCCTAGAAAGACATCAGACCGAGAATTAGCCCAGTGAATCAAAGAAACTTATGGAGATGTAGAGAAGGGTACGTGAGGTTACAAGGTATCCTCTATTCAGAGCAGCTGTTAAGCCCTAATATTGGCTCATTACCCATTAATTGGGGCATATTTTATTAGTAATGTTATTTTATTTATGTCGTCTTTAGGCCATTAGTTGTAATTATACCTCCTAGTCTCCTATATATACCAAGGAGACATTTTCATTTTGAATCATCTTGTACTTGAACATTTAAGTGGG